>BMAC01000195.1:257837-273224 GCA_014905375.1 Phtheirospermum japonicum
CGCCGTTAAAAAATTACGGCGATTTTTAAAAAACCGCCGTAAAAAGTGGAATTTAACGGCGGTTTTCGAAGACATTTAACGGCGGTTTTCAAACCGCCGTAGAATGTTAAGTTTAACGGCGGTTTTAGAAACGCCATTAATTGGTTCACTTTTTACATCGGTTCTGAAGAAATACCTTCTAGAAAGTAGTAAAAAAATTAAAAAAAAAATAAATGAAAACAGGTGCACTAAAATTAAATAAAAGCAGGAAATTGATTATGCTAAGCATCAAAATTAAATAAAAGAAGAAAATTAAATAATCTCCCATTGATTACTTGAAGATTGATTATTCCAAACAACCATGATCATCTTTCTAACGATCGATATAAAGGCGGTTCAAAAACCGCCGTTAAAAGCCAGAAAAAACCGCCGTTAATTAGGCAGTTTGCAGTACTGGGAGTGTATTGTACAATGTACTCCGAGTGTCATAATAATTTGCCAAGATGAATTGTTGCCTTGGCAGCCTGCTCCAACGACACGACTTCTAAAAGAGATTGCCCATTTTGATGATGCAAAGCACTGAAATTTCGGACTACCTTTGTGTAGACAAAAGAAATTTATCTTCACCCCTTCTTGTTGTTACTCCCTCCATGAATTATAGTTATACATCTAAGTTAATTTCGTAGTAATGTTATAAATTTTAGTGTTTTATATTGTTGTTCTTTAAAAAGATATGCAGCCGCTAGTTAATAATATCAAAATAATGTTTAATTGAAATCTTCTATTTTGGAAATAAAACCTTTCAACCAAACGCAAAGTATCAGCTGCTAATCAATTGAAACACCACAAGGAAAACAAAAATTCTAATTTTCGTTTGTTTTGTTGTTGTGTATTCAAAATCCGAGAACGTATCCGACCACAAGCAGACACAATACTAAGCACCCAGTGGATATCTCCAAACACAAACGGTCAAAATGCTATATTAGTTTATATCGGTCGGTCATTATGACGTACACTTGACAGTTACACAAAAATTCAGAACCAATTTTTTTTGTATGATTAATAGTAATGATGTACCACTGTCACGTGTTCATCTATATCATGAAAAAATTATTTATTTATAATATTAAAACTAATATTTATCACATTAAAAATAATATATATATATACACACATATTTATGAAAATATATATTAATATTTATATTTATTATAATGGAGATGGGCATTTATCAAAACTAACATAAAAATTATTATCTCGATGAATATGAACATTTTTATGTCTATTACGTGCTCATAAATATACATTTATTATAATAAAAATAAAAAATATTAAAAAAATTAAAAAATTAATAACCCCACCCGAGTATATAATGCAATGTACATCCCAGTGTACTTCATAATTTTCAAGTGTACCAATTTTTTACATTAACTGACTCTATCCAGATATACCCGATCAGAACAAGTATCTGAGAATCAATACGAATACCCACCCCTCTATATATAGGCTTTATTTTACCACAATGTTCATTTAATTATAATTGAGCTCCACACCAGTGTAGGCACTAGCCCATAATTTAGCACTATAGCAGCCAGATAGCACAACCAGTTAACACTTTTTATAAATGGACATCTATTTAAATCCACGAAAAAACATTACATAACTGAATTTCCACCCCACTCAAAATCTACTAGGCTAGGTGCGATCAATATGAGAAACTAATGGGAAACAATATTTTGCAGCAGCATGGTGAATGAAACAGTCACAAAACCATAAACAGACAAACAATCATTTCACACACCCAAAAAAAAAATGAAGAAAACAATTTTAAAAGGCAAACTAGAACTATTTGTAAACACAGAATATTTACAAACCACTGAGACTAGCAATGAGCTGAGATATTAAGTGCATAGAAAAAGATAGCATGTCGACGCAGACAAAAGATGTTATTACACGTGCATCTTATTTTGGCTCCAGTGTCCCGGTAGCATTTCCTTCACCGGATAGAATTTGATCAGGATCCTGCTTAGCATTAAATATGTTGTCAAGTTTATTGACAATGATTATTTATAGTTAATGCAGATAAATGAGAACGGCAACAGGTTACCTCTATTCCCCACTTAATGTAATCTGGGGACTCGCAAGCCTTGTATTCATCAACAAGACTCTCGATTATGTCTCTAGATTCATCGAATTCAGATAGATCATTGTCCTGGACATGTTAAATCATAGTTGTGAGTAAGAATACCAACAAGAGATTATGAACTCAGGAAAAGGAAGTAGACAAGTTTGTGTTAGGTTCGTGTAAAGAGTTCTTAAGCTTTCTTCGCCCAGAGAAATTACAGTAATGGATATTAGTGTATCAATTGAGCTTCCGTTCCTTTCTTTTCAATTTTTTTGATAAATTATTGTGGAAAATAAAATTCAATTTTAAGAGTGATTAAATATGGGGTGAAAATGTAACGATGAGAATTAATGTGATTCGACTGTTTAGTGAAATTATGATTGGATGTGAATCTGTGATCGATAATTGGAAATAAGAAAAAGGGCGTACACAGTAAATTTTTTTCTAAAATGCAATGGTATGCGTGAAAAAAATTTAGAACCAGTAATAGAGCCATATCCGAGAGTAAAACGCCGTGTAATATACACGGATAGAGAAAGAGTGTATATAAAAGAGGACTCACAGCAAACATTGGGTGATTCCTGTAATTATCGAGAAAAGCTTGTCTCTTTCTCAACTTGTCATACTGGCTCAAACACTTGGAAAATAAGTGACGGATGCCAGTATGGCTGGCTAGCATGAGACCACTAACCTACAAATGGGGCACAATGCTGTGATTAAAAATTTTGCACTATCAAACTGTTTCAAACATAGGAAAGATATAAATAATCTACAACATAGTGTAGATAAAGCATGAAGAGGCTGCAAAGTGGAAACATTATTTCAGCTGAGCATTGCATTTCTCAGGCTCCGGAAACACAACTTAAACCTCATTTCAGGTGTCTGCTCAGAAAAACTCGACTTTGTTAAAATGAAAAAACTATTCTGTGACATACATTAGAAAATGTCAGAGCACCACATAAGCTGTAGCATAATACCACAATGTCAATAGTGCAACATTTAAACCATAAGTCCTATCAAAATGACTATGAAAGTCAGGTCTCACGAGGCATTAAAATGATGAGACAAACTCTAGTACATAATAAAAAATAAGAGGTAGGAGGGGTATATAAATTCTGACTACCCAGGAGCTACTAAAACATGTGAAAGTACTTCTGTGCTTAAAGAATTAGTTTAATTAGAGTGATACACATAAGCTATCATGGTAGGAACTAGGAAGTCAAGAAGCCAGTTTAATACAAATGAGTGGAAAATACAATATTATAAGAGTGAAATGATAGAAGTAAAATCTCACCCTATGAGCTGTCTGAACGTAAGGAGACTTTCTGGACAAAGCAACCTATCAAAATAACAAGATAGTTTCACTGCACAATACTTTACATGCATAATTGAGCACCAAAACTAAGCAATAGATAAGTCTGGAACATGCCTGAATGCTTGCCGGACCCCATTCAATAAAATTAACCAGTTTTCTCTCGCGAATTCTCTGTAAACTTTCATGAACCTAATTTTGAAATCAACAATAGCAGTAAAAGTAAAAGCAAGAAGCTTTCAGCAACATCATATATTAACGTACAAACTGATAAAGATACTAAAAATTCCAAAATTCACCAGCATTATTATCTTTATGTTGCAGTAATGCAAAATGTAATAAAGATTTAAAAATGATATCCTCGTGCCGAAATATGAGGAAAGACTCTCATAGACTCATAAATGTATATCTTTCCAAAGCATCTTTTCTTATATAATATTATACAAAATCTCCCACTAGCAAAAATAGAATAATATCAGAAAATATAGTCAGAAATACCTGAGTGGGATCCACTTCTCCCTGAATAATGTTCAAAATTGATATGTATTTAGACTGGCTAGCTTCTTTGGTTCGGGAACCAGATGAAACCATAATATTTTTTGTCTGCAAAGGACAATTGTCAGAACATTTCGCATACTAGAATAACCAACTAGAAGACTTTTATCTTGCCTGAAGAAGTCTTCTCATAACGTCAAGTACAGTTGTTTTCCGGATTACATTGGCCTGTCAATATGATGCACCTATGTTAGACTGCAATTTTACGACTTCTAAGAGAGCAACAAGCACTCCATTTACCAGCTAAGATAAATCAGAAAGAAAACCCTTAGATGAGATGTAAACAACCACAAATATTCAATATACATGGATATTCAACATCTACTATAAACTATCAAGGGGAATGCAGTGATCTATTTCCTTTTGACAGATTCAACCAACCGCAGTATAATGATTGGTCAGTCTTGATGACAAAATATGCTGGCAAATGCATTGTCACAAAAATAAGAGCTGTGATCCAAGGCTTTTGATGGAGTATAGGCCAGTTAAAATTAGACTGCCAGCAAATTACTTTCTAAATGTAACTCGCGATAATCTCTCACTTTATGTAAGAAATGTACAAACAGGGAACATATCAGCAGAAATTCAAGTCTTCAGTCTTGGGCAGACATCAATATGAACAGTTCTAATTAAATCTTGAACAAATGCAAATGAGAAGTGAATGAATCTAGTGAATATAAAAGATGTTAAATAACATAACCAAGCAGCTTATGTTCAATAGTTTCAATTTTGGGTTATTTGTTATACTGTTAAAATAAACTCATTAAAAACTCACAACTCAATATGTAGAAATCCTCTTTCAGAATCACCATATGATGCTTAGACATCTATGTAATCTCATCTAACTTCCACAAAGTCACAATCATCACATGTCACATCACTCATAGATGATATAAAAGAAGCTCCAAGTGCCATGTAGCAGGCTAGAAGCAGTGGAGGTAAAAAATGCATTCCATGAACTATTTCTAGCTTACACGTTTTCTCAAAGTAAAGAACTAATAATAAGGATATGTATTTAAACTTTTCCCACAAAACTAATTAGGCATATAATTCTTGACCACTGTCAAGGTTCCTATACTACTTTACATTCCAAGAACACAAAAAGGATGTGACAATTACAATACCAATAATATATATAAATAAATTGATAAATATATATATATATATATATATAATATATATATATATATATATATTAATAATAATAATAATAATAATAATAAATTTGCTTGATGATTAAAAAATATAACTTAGGACATAATATGACTTTGCAGGTTAATTTAGTGTATAGAAAGCGCAATCATGTTAAGCAATATCTGACCTGGCGCTCCACAGTAAGTGGTGTATATCCTGTCATTAGAAAGTGGCATCGAGGAGTAGGGATCAAAGATGCAAGCAGACCAACCAAATCATTGTTCATATATCCTGGATACCGTAAGGTGGTCGTACTTGCTGACATGACAGTAGAAACAAGCGAATTTGTTTCGGCAAAAGTGGGAGTTGTTATATGAAGCCGCTCTACAGCAATTCTGTTAAGTGCAGTGTTATCAAGAACAACCACGCAATCAGCATTTAATGTCAGACGTTTGAGCGTCAGAAGAGAGTTATATGGCTGAACCACCACGTCACTGGTCTCATTCTGATTAGGAAATACACTGTAGGTCTGGACAAGTTTTTTGCTATAGCGGTCGTTCAAAGTCTCCAGCAGATAAGAACCCATACCTGCATCAAAGCAATAACTCAATAAACATGCAATAATTAGCTGAGAAAAAAATGAGTACATTGTCACAGAAAGACATCCTTCGACCCCATGATGAATAACACCTCTGGCCAAACATAATGCTCAAGGGCCATTGAATTTAATTTAAGATGTGTCGAAAACAGTCCAGAAAAGTCATTTTAAAAATGACACTAGCTAATTGTTATCCTCATGAGGAAGGTAAAATACTGAATGCAAAGTTTACCAGGACCAGATGACAATTACCAATAATTTCTGATTTAAAGCAGGAAAAATTCTGCAAAAAGAAATGGTAGAACAGGTAAAGCACCTGAGCCTGTTCCCCCAGCAATTGAATGGCACAAAACAAAACCCTCGAGACTATCACTGCCATCTGCCTCCCTATCAATCATGTCAACTAGATCCTCCTCATATTGCTGACCCTGATGAAACAATGGCGGTTGCACTTATAAGATGTTACACTCAAATTTAAAGACACCCCAAAATTGTGCTATCAACAAGAAATGCAACAATGGAAAAGGCAAAACAAAATCAAAGTAGGATGGGTGCATTTACACTAGCCTGAAGTTGCATGTGTGAACAGCACAATGACACGTACTTAAACATAACATAATAGTCAAATCTTACTCTGGTAAAAAGTTTTTAATAAAGATTGAAGTCTTCAATGACATTAATTTCTGATTTTATCAGATCACTCTTCATACAAGTAAGTTTTGGTTACTAACTTTTATCAATTATACTGTTTCTTGGTTAAGGTAACATTTCATTGTGAACTGACATTCATCATATAAATTTGTACTACAAAGTCACTGGACAGTAGAAGCTAGGGAAAGCAAAAATGGCAGCAGGAAAATATACATACTGACTACACAGATCCAAAGCAGAAACTTAAAATGAATAAAATTTAAGGAAATGTTCCACTAAACAATGATTATTTCAGTAAAAATAATATCAGTTTATTGTGTGAAGTATGTTACAGTTCGACTGACATGGTTTATAATCAACAATATTAAATTCACATCCTAACTGAACCAAGAATATACTCTGAGGTGTGCATTCCCAATTTCTATCAGCAACATTACACAGTAAAGTCAAGTGTTCATTAAAGAGGAACCAGTCCAGACCTGATGGTATCCACTTGCCCAATTATTACCGGCACCTCCTCCATGATCCGCAATAAATACATTCTCGTGATTGTAAAGATTCCTGTATTCACTGTTTTGTATGCCGTGGATCACCCTAGGCTCCAAATCCATAAGTAAAGCTCGTGGTATATAATGCTGGTCGTCTGCTTGATAGAAAAACACGTCTTTACGGTCACCACCCTGCAGCATGGACATTCAGAGAATGTAAACTGACACGATGCTACAAAAATCTGTCACTAAGTTAACAAACACACCCAAACAGATTTGTGTAACATCTATGGCATATTTGAGTGACTAAGCGGATTTTGTCGCATTAATTGCCAAACTCCAATGGAATAAATTATACATATATTCTTTATTACAGTCTTCAGTACATATATACACGATAATATAATAGGACACTGTAAAATCCAAAACGGATTATAGACACCAACTCACATTTTATAATTGTTGATTGAATTTTGTTACCTCACCACCTACTTTTTTGCCCCACGCATTACTAATGACTACGATATAAAGCAACATCACGATAAAGAGCTTGTTCTTGTCATATAAATTCATAATACTTACAAGGGCAACTTGACATTCTATCCACTGCAGAAAAATCTAAATATAATTTGAAAAGCTTACATCATACATTTGTCCCTGATCAAACATCTGGGTCTGGGAAAATAACATATATATTTATAAATCCTACGCTTTGTCCTCCATCCACAAAACCCAATAAAAGAGGGCAAAAAATGGAAATACCGAAAATGATAACACAAACATTTTCAAATTTAATGGAGCTCTTTGTTGGAAAAAATAAAATAGCACAACCTCCAAAGCAGATTTTAAAATAATACAACACACAGTTCAGAAAATAGAATATAGATTTATATGCAGTAAGGCATTAGAAAAAGGAGGGGGGTGGAAGGAAGGAAGAAGAGAGTGAGAGATAAGTGAACCTGAGTGGCGAAATCCTCTAGAATGCCATCTTTACTGATGCCGTGCTCGAGGCAGAGCTGCTTCCAGAACTCCATTCCGATCTGATTCCCGCATTGCCCCACCTGCAACGTAATAATTTCCCTCGGCATTTTCGTTTCCCCCCAAAATTCAACTACCTAGGGTTTTAGCTGCCCTCGATTTTGTATGTAATTGATCCGTGTGAGGTAAAAGGGATGAGGAGGAATTTTGTTTCTATTTCTGCTTTGTCGCCGTAGCAAGTGGCGGGGACGAAAAAGTATTTCAAAAAGCAAAAGAGGGAAAGTGTGTAAAGTAAAACAATATAAGCCCGATGGCGATGATTTATCACCGTGGAGTGACTGAGAAGGGTGGACTGAGTGGCATTTGGAAGCCATTTCATTTCAAATATATATATATATATATATATATATATATATATATATATATAATGAAAAATCTCCTAATTGAGTTTTTTTTTTAATTACACTATTAGTTCACTTTTACTTATTCTCTCCTAAGAGCATTTTCAATGCAATAGTGTTAAAAGAATCTGTGTGGCAAATGACATTAACATTTTATAAAAAAAGTTCTCCAATACATCAATGTTAATGTTATATATGTGATAATTTATTTTATTTATTTTTAGAAAAAATAAAAAGAGAGAAATAACATGATTGGATGATTTATTTAAAATTAATTGTAAACATTGTCAAGAGCAATGCCTAGAATTTAACAATGCTCTTGACAATGTCAAGCACTTAATGTGCCACATAATCATTTTAATGTGCCACGTAATTATTTTTATGCCATGTGTCAATTTTTTCACTTTTAACATTGTTGCATTGGAGATGCTCTAATGATCACTTCAACTTATTTTTAAAATAAAAATATCCAATCATAAAATCACATTTTTTACATAAATATTACTACTTTTCGTTCATTCTCACAATTTTAACTAACAATTATATACAGTAATTATTTTAATATTTTACATCAAATTATATTATCATCTCGTATATATCCTCACTCTCAAAACTATACATTCTTCTTCGTCACGTTTCTCAAGCCAGAATAAAGATTTTACAATGAGAGTATGTTTAGTCGCAATCTAAATCTCACGTGTTCAGTTTTCCTAACTAATGTATGACACGTGCAATGCTCGCAAAAAATAAATATAGGTTGCATGCAAAATGGGTATGAGTTGTCAAACAGTACACTATTATTTAAAGTATATGGTTATTTAATTTATTATATTTTTTATTTACTGAAACAATATATCAAAACAATATTTGTTTTTCAAAATTGGTAATGATTTATTTTTTGTTTTTTATAATAATTATGGCGCGAGACCTCTTGTTAAGATAAAAACAAAAAGATATGTTGATCACGAGCCAATTAGCTAACCAAACAGTTATAGGCGAAATGACATATATGGGTTATAAACCAAATCAACCAAATAAAAAGGTTTAGACAAAACATTAGAGTTTCACAAGAAAACCTCCCCTAAGAGAACCTTTGAAGAAGTGTTTTTCGGAGTGACTTCCTCTTGGTCAACTATATCAATCCAAGATTGTTTGGTGGTCACGCGCATTGCTCGGAATGCTGGAGAAGAATTGGATGCAACAATTTCGGAAGGAGTAACAACCCCTATTTGCAAATCTTCATTTATTTGTCTCTAGCGTGTTGGGACAAGGTATAGGTTTACGGAAAATAGTGATATCATGTTGTTGTTGTCGAGAACTATCAATATCCAAGTCCTCCACTATATATTCGTCTAAGAGATGGGAGGTCTCAATAACTTCCAAATTAACATTTAACTGAGAACGCCCAGCACCTTGCGATATCAGCCCTTTAGGGGTAGTAACAT
This sequence comes from Phtheirospermum japonicum, assembly GCA_014905375.1. NCBI lineage: Eukaryota > Viridiplantae > Streptophyta > Magnoliopsida > Lamiales > Orobanchaceae > Phtheirospermum > Phtheirospermum japonicum. Next base: position 267,504 of record BMAC01000195.1, read on the forward strand.
CCTTTTTACCCGCTTTATCCAGAGTACCTGACCCAAGTGTAGTCTCAGCTATCATCTTGGCTCGGCTGATTTGTGACATGATTTTTGGAGCAGTCTCATTAATAAGGTGAACTGATGTGACATTGCTCCCACTTGACATCGTGAGTCTACGGAGATTATCATGAATTATTGGTGGATGAGGATGGAAGAGGTAGTTGGTGCGTGTTTGTCAACCTTTCAACCCAATCGTTCCCCGACTCAATAACCACAAGAGCAGAGGAGGTTTTCCCCGGTTCCCATGCAATGAAAAACATCAAAACAGGTAGACATGTGAAGGGTCAATGCTGAGGCACTAGGGTTAAAATTAGCTATATTTTTGTTTTTATCTTCTTGCGTGTTCTTCTTTAACCGATGTTGTCTTACTACTGGACCATCCCCCGGAAGAAGGTAAATATGATCTAGTATTGAGATCGTGTCGTGCATGCGGGGCTGCATTTTTATCCTCCTCGTGATCGGGCAACTCATGCGCAAGTGGAGATGGGGTTAATCGTATCGTATCGCCTTGCCCTCTGATGCTTATGCAAGACACAACTAAATGATCAATCATTTTATAATGATTGCAAAACTTAGGGACTTGAAATCATAGATCTTGAAACCCAATCTAGTTAGTGATTTGAAATCTCCAAATCCTCTTCATTTTCTATTTTCAATATCCTTTTACCATGAATTATGAAATAGGAACGACCAAAAATAGACTCTCCAGTTTAGGCAGCTGGGCTTGAACCAAGATGCCCTATCATCCCTAATGAAACACCCCACCATCTGAACCCCGACGATCTCCCCCTGGACGACTTCAATTCCCTAGTATCATTAAAAACCTGAAGATTCCCTAGATTTTTCTTTATACCGGAGATCTTGATCCAGATATGCACTTGAGAACTATTAGAATCTTATAGATTTGCACAACATGTGCAATGCCGGTAAATTCTGGGTGTTCTCTTTGATGTTAGATGAGCATCCACTGAGCGGCTATAAAAAACTTTCCTGAGACTCGATCCATTCATGGCCACAACTTAAGGCAACTTTCTGAACTAATTTCATGTCGGTGAAAGAAAACACCCCTCCCTTTGAGAACATATCTATAATCTTTCAGCAACCCGATGAGACACTCAAAAAGCTACATCATGCAATATACCAAGGTGGTGACAGAGTGTGGAACGTGCTCAAATGATGCATAGATCATTTGTGGCCAGGTCGGGCTGTTGGAAAATTTCTTTTTCAAGTGGCTTTGCTACGCGAGGAGATATCGGACCTTCCAAGCGTTCTTAACATTGGCAGCATCGTAGATCACAACTAAATAGTTTACCACCCTACCAATAGTTTCTTTTGGCAAGAAAAAAGCACCATGCAAACCGCAAACTGAAAAAGGATGGGGTGGTTCAACGTCTGAAGCCAAAAAGACCTTCCACGAGAAATGATGAGATGCTAGCTCAGTACAAGTCAGTTTACTTCATTGGTGTAGCCACCATCTATCAACATATCAAGGGTCTTAACATCCTCTCTTCCCTGAGACCATTTAAAAAGGATCCATCCATGTGTAACAAGAAACGATTCCGTGATTACCAATATTCCATAGGTAATTGAACTGAAGAGAGAAACAACCTAGTATGGGCCTTGGTGAAAGTTTCCGATGTCAGGAACCTCCAGCATTTTGTGAAGAACTCAATTAATCTAAATGCTAAGCCAAACAACCATATGCAGCTGCCACCCTACCGCCGCATCAAAGGCCCCCCGAGATCATAACATTGATCAATACAAACCAAGCTGAAGAAAGACGGTCCAACAATGAGAGAAAATGTTTATTAAGTGAGGCCAGGATGTCATAACAAAGGGCAAAGTTGTTCGACATGATGATCTATCAAGAAAAGGACGAGCAAGTATGAATTGACTATGATGGATCCTTTTCTTTACATGAGTCTGGCGCACTTCAACTATCCCACCATACTTTGGTGCGATCATTATCACAACACGCATTTTGTAAATTAAGATGCACAGATTATGGTCACATGATAGCGTACTCTAATCTTATATATTGATATGATCTTAAAAGGATGAATGTTCTAGAGAAGTACATAAAAGCCATGTAGTGATACAATACATGGGATTAGTGGTATACACATGGCAACCATGGGAGAGATAAAACTGCCTATCGAGTTCGACATTGGTTTTAAGAGGAAGACCATTAACACAACTTTAAAGTTATTAGTGTCTGCGATGAGTATAATGCATTTATTGGGAGGCCCACCTTGTATGATCTCAAAGGCGTGCTACCATAATTGCATTAAATTCTCAGGAGATTATGAGGAATGCATGCACCAGGCCGACCAGATAGTGGCTAAAGAGTATGACTATGTGCTGAAGCCCAGGTACACTAATGGGGTTGAGAAGGAGAACCCTGAGGAGGAGAAAGAAGCTCATCGAGAAGGCAAACCAGAAGAGGAAGAGGGGTAGATATCGGAAAAAATGAGTCATTCCCCCAACAAAGAGTTTGACCAGGGACCAAGCGTGTAGGAAGGATAAGCAAGCCCAAATCTTAATCCATCTAAAGAGAGAGTTGAGACGAGAATGCCCGACGACCAGGGGCCCTAACAAAAGTTTCCATGACATGACGGATAAAGAGCCAGCAAGTAACGAACGAGCCAACAAAGAAGCCGAACCGAGAAATAAAGAGGACAGGGACAATGCCCTAAAAGGGAACACATGGTCTCTTAAGACAAGTTAGATCCCAAGAAGGAGACATTATAACGCAAAGCCACCCATGTTGAGCCAGTCAAGGAGCCCGTCTGATTTGATCTGATCAGTTTCAACAAAGAGAAGAAAATATATTGGCTGAAGAATTTGAGCGTCGAATTTCTTTTTAAGAAGCTCCAGATTGTTTGCTTTATTATTTAGATGTCGGAGATAGATCTATGGGTGGAAGCACGTGATGGAGAAAGACGAATAAAATAAAAGGAAGTATATCGAGGTCAACGGATATATCCGATGAACCAACTCAATCATCCCGAGAAGAGAAACCTACAATGATTGGCATCACTTACTCTTCCCCAAAAGAGTAGTGAAACATGTGATAGGTTATACACACAAAGTGTTGTATGTGTGATTACTAACACGTGACTTGCTTAAAAATTCTGATAATACAAGAAGAAAGGCTTTTTTTTAAGAGGTCGACCTGAGGGCCTCTCTCAGAAACCTTTAAAGGAGATCAAGGCAAAAACAAGTAAAAAACAATCCAACAAAAGGCACACCCAAAGTCAACTAAATACAAAGGGTCAAGGCAAAGTCCTAAAAAATCCAAACACCCAAAGTCAAATAAAAGATAACTAAGGGTTAAGGCAAAAGCGAAAAAATCAAAGAACTAAGGGCCAATCACGCAAATAAGTTAATCCCATGTCCGAAAAAAATACCAAAGTAAAAGACTAGAGGCCAATCGCGCAAATGAGTCGATCCTCTGTCCCAGTAATCAAAACAAAGGGCAAATTCCAGTCATACAGTGAGCCAACCCCCGTTCTAAAAATAGAAACAAAGAATAAAGCGTCAGTCAGGCAACGAGCCAAACTCACCAATAACCAAAAGCTATTTGCAGAACAAGCACATGAATGAAAGTTTAAAAAAAAATCACTACGAACAAAAGTGAAGTGCACAAAAAATTCTAGTCTTCATAAAGACTGGGTAGAATCATTCCAAGAAAAATAAAAAACAAATCTTAATCATGTTCGTGTCCTCGGCTCCAGGCGAGCTAACCCCCAAACTAGCGGCTCCCAACCTAGAAGACACATCTAGATCAAGAGCATGAGTATCATGCGACTCGACAATCACAGTAGTGATCCTCTTATTACACATTCCCTGATAAAACTCCTTCTGATTCCTCTCTTGCATTAGCTCTTCACGAGATGTGTCAAAACTCTTTAAAAGTGAGTCATTCCCGCGCTCCAGATAGTTCTTATCCCACAGACATGTGACATATACATCAGGATCAGCACCCTCTACTCTTTTTCAAGGTTTTCAATCCACTTCTTCAGACTGTCGACCTCTTTGCTCAAGTGGTCGACCCTCTCAAGGAGATCGCCCTTGACAGAAACCTTTTCCTGGTGAAGTTCTAATATGATGTGCTCAAGAGATTCGCTCCTCCTAAACGAGAAAATTTTTCCCCTTCTGAGGCCAATCAGTTCCCTGGTTGACCTCATCTTGACGCTTCAAATTCTCATGCTCCTAGAGAAGCACGTTACGGTCAGCTTTCAAGTAGTGAAAGAGAAACTCACAGTTGTTGGAGTTGATCAATTTCGATATCCTGTGAATGAATTAAGAAGAAAATAAGAGGAAGAGAAATGTGCATAGGGGAAATAAAATAAATAGAATACCCTCCCCTATTTATAGGATCTCAATAAATTCTATGAGCACAAATCCCAGCAGACGAGAATTTAAAGAACTGTCAAAATAACTTTGAAAGTCAAATAACCCTCCAACTACCTTTAGACTCAGTGAACAACGGATGTCGGTAAGGGCGCACCGGTTGTTGACATTAGGAGACAATACATATCAGTTTTATCAGCGATCCATATAGGAGCAATATGTATAGTTAAGACTTTTTTTCATCGGTTGTTTGGCAATGCATATAGCGGAAATTTTTACATCGGTTATTTAATTGGAACCGATGCATTTAATAAACATTACACGTCGGTTTCTCTTTAACAACCAAAGTGTATTGTATTTAAAAATTAAATCGAAAAAAAATATTGATTTATTTTTGTTTCTAACCTGCGTAGGAACCAACAAAGTGTATATACATCAACAGACCACAGTTAAACACTTGCATCAATTATATATGTAACAAAATCTGCTCAGAAAAACTAAAGAAACATATATATACACAAGTTAGTGTAATAGATATCAACTACATATTCATCGTACACAAGTTAATCTATTAATACAATTCAAGCTAAACCAACAACAATTCATATTCAGAAATTGACTCAATTATGTATACAAGACCGTATCACTCTTATATAAATATTAAAAAAATCTATGCATCACCATAAATTCTCTGTAAGCAAACTGATTAGTTTTTGCAACACACATTGCAATTCTTGAATTAATTTCCATAACATTAAACGAAGATGTAATGAGCAAAAATACAAGTATCATTCTTAAGTACAAGAAGCATTACTAACATTATTAATAACTCACCAGATGAAATGAAACCTTATACAAGCTGAATTAGTAAAAAAATAACAATTAGTAGAAAATCAAATAAAAACTCGAATTTCTATTTTAGTTAGCATTCATGTTTCACAAGCCATCGCCAACATAAATAAAAACAAACACTATAAAATTAAATAAAACCTCAAATCCAAATCCTTAGCTCACCTCAATTCCGATCATAAACATAAATCAATTTACTTTATTTAATCGAGTTCTCAGGGAAAATAAGATGGCAATCAAATTACGCTAGTGAATTTCCCGTGTATATCGGCTAAAATAGTGCGAGGATTGAGAAATTTGGTATGAGGATCACGGAAATATGCGGCAGTACATCGATCCCATATCATAGAAATAGACAAAACTCAACATTAAAGTATAAACAATATAAATTAAAGATTTCACCACATGCCATGAAATTCTTAAATATTTGTTTTGTAATATATTATATATATATATATATATATATATATATATATATATATA
>BMAC01000195.1:275034-280034 GCA_014905375.1 Phtheirospermum japonicum
AATTATTATCAAGCTATTATTGAAAGAGTTTCTTTCTAAATCTTGGTGGGAAATCAAATGTCATCACTAATTATTATCAAGCTATTATTGAAAGATTTTCTTTCTAAATCTTGGTGTGTAATTGTACCTCTTACAGTCTTACCAAGACAAATTCATATTTTTCATCACTAAATAATATTTTGGTGTCGAAATAATGTTGTCACTATTTTTCTTGGAGAAATGATAAAATATGACGTTGTCACGAAAATAAGCTTGTTTTGACACTAAATGTCATCACCATATGACATGGAGAATATAATGACAAAATATAATGTTATCACGAATAGAAACTTGTTGTGACATTAAACATTTTCACCATTTATTACAAGTTTGTCATCGAATGGTTTCTCTCCCATTTGTGATAAATTTTATTTAATCGTCATCAAATATGTAAATTGGTGATAAAAACAAATTATGTCGTAAATATGTATTTTTCAATGGCAAAAATAAAATTCATCACTATTGATTAACATATTTGACAAAAATTCATGGCAAAGAAAATCGTCACAAAATGTGTGATTTCTTGTAGTGTAATATTCAAAAAAAAAAAGTGTGACTAGAGATCGTTAACTCAGACTCTCCATTATCGGCGACCTGATCGATACTACAGCATGAGCTGCTCGACAATGTTGACATCATGATGAGAAAGCAAAATTCTCCGAGAAAGGAACATGAATAAAGGAAAAGGAAATAAAGGGAGAAACCCTAAGTTATAAGTCAGAATATGTGAAGAGTCAAAGTATTGAAAAGGAAGAGACTAAATCGAGAGGGAGTAAATAAGAATGAAGAGATTTTGACTGACATGAACTTTTAGGAAAGGACTCGAATCTCAACTTCCCACATGTAGAAAATCATACGGATCAACACACAACCTTCACGGCAATTCAGATTCCAATGCAACGCGTGGGATCTTGGCTTGTGGGAAGTGAATCAAGCTCGTCTTTTTATCAAAAATAAGCTAAACTCGTGGGCCATTGCTGGTGGTCATCAGATTTGGAATACCTAGTGGGACCAGCCTTACTAAGGTGATAGGACACGCATGCGATCCACCTCACTAAAAGATCTCAAAATAAAGCCCTAAAATATAAGATATAAGCAAAGTGATGAGCAGACCCTATGTATCCTCGTTCGTAGGGGAGTTGTTCAGTATTAAGTGACATGTGTCGCACAAAGTAAGGAAACCCCAAGAAGTTAAAGGAGTTATGGTCCCAAGCATAGTACGAGAATGACATCCTCATTACAAGAGCTAGCAAGTCGGTAGCGGGTCGGTAGTTAAAAAGTGAAAGCTTGCATCCAATATTAGGGTTAACATCTTTGCCTCAAGTTAAGGTCATGGCCAATCAGAGGATGACACATGTTGTGGTTTTAGTTAAGAATGCACCTCATCTGTGTTAGTATAAATAGAGACTTGAGAAGTATGTAAAGGGACAGAACTCTGGGATAACAATTTTGAGAAGTTTTTGGTAGAGCATTTTTACAGTATCACTAAGTTTTAGAGAGAAAATTAGAGAATAGTAATATGTAACAAGGGTCGAGCTCCTAAGCAGGTCGACCTGAACCTTAATAAATTAATATGAACATCTCTCATTTTCTCCATTTGGTTTTTGGCTTTTTGTCGTCTTTTTTACTTTTTGCGTGTGCTTGTTAATTTGGTTCTGCTTGTTGTAACTTTTTGGCATCAACACTCGTCATAGATGCAAAATTATAACTTAATTAAAGTATTTGTTGAGCCATACATGTTCTGCTAACTGAAGATATCTCACTTCTTAATAAGGATTGGAGAACAAATCACGGGATATGATATCCCAAGATTTTTCATTTTCTTTGTTATGAGATTCTAGTTATGGATTTTCCATTATTATAAATCTCTATTAACTCGCCATCCACCATAGTGTCCGCACACGTGGAATTTACAAAGTATAAGTTGGTGAGAACTTTGAAGAATTCTTGTTGAAGCAAACTATGATACGAAAAGTGATTTCATCCAACCACACTCCAAAAGTAACCAATTAAACTTTTAATTTATGTGATAATAATTAGTTGATTGATTGTTTGCACTTAATAATTCAGAATGGAATTTCTAACACAAAAATATTTTTCTTTAGAACTTCATTGATATTAACAAATATTTTAATATTTGATTATTGATATAAGCTTACCGCATTTGGTCATAGAAAATATCTATAGAACTTGAAACAAATTGACCCGATAATATACATATTCTTAACGTTTGCATTGTGAGAAAATTTACAGAAGAGAAGCTTCTGTAGGTATATTGATCATATAACTTGTATATAACAATGTGATTTCCAGTCTTGTATAAAATGCAAATTACCCTCTGCTTCCCTAAATGTTTGTTGTGATCATGATATTTATGTAGTACCAAGTCCAGCCTAATTTTGTTTTAGCTCTTTATGATTCGAAAACTGTCACCAATATTTCTTGTTCCTGCATTCACAAACTTCATAAAAAGATAAAGATGTCAAAAAATAAAAAACTTGACATAAATGCACTATTCAATTTAATTAATATTTTCATTTAACAATTTGGATATGTGTATAATTTGTTGTGGAGGTGGGAAATATATCTTTCTCAAGCTTCCATAATATTCAAAGTTATAGAGACAAAAAAGTGAATACAATTTCATGTATAAACTAACCTCAACTTTAAGCTCATTCCTAGTCACCTGCGTCCTAATGTACCCAAACTGAGAAATCTTAGCCAAGCTCCAACTATTGTCCTGTACACCAAGGGAAAATAATAAACCAAGCTCAACTTTACAATTTGTATTTCCCATCTATTTGAAGAAAAAAACTTACGTTTATTGTGAAACCATCGAGCGTAAATCCAGCCATTCCAATAATAGCATGAACCGGTGCAGAGTAGTTTGTGTTATCATACGTGTCTATTCCATTTGTATCCTTCATCGGCATTGACTTGCACTTTTGTTGATACATGGCACAAGTTCTCTCATAATTGTGAACATGCCCAAACAGAGCCAAATCGACCTAGTTCATATTTGCCAATCTTGGTCACACTCCTTTAACTATATATATATATATATATATATATGTGTGTGTGTGTGTGTGTGTGTGTGTGTGTGTGTGCGCGCATGCGTGTGTGTGTGTGTGTGTTTTCATGAAATAAATCTTGGACTTGTTTACCTTATTTGATAGTAGCAATGGCTCCACAGCATCGACGAACTTGCTGTCAGCACTAGGTAAGTAGCTATATCCGGGGCTGGATGTGTACATTGGCCTGTGCCTAAAGTCCACTCACAATTTTTAAACATTTATATTATATCATATATATATATATATATATATATATATATATATATATATAGGATTGGGTTCAAATGAGAACCCCGTCGTTATATGTGAACCTAGGGACTAATCCTGGCCTTAGATCTAATATTGCACAGTGCAATTATATGTCCAGGTTCATTGTGCTTTTTACACAGTACTGTAGTGCTAAAATCAGTCCAGTTTTTTTAATTTAATTATATATATATATATTTTTTACGTTTTAAAATATGCAATATGTATCTTAAATTGTAGATCTTGAGAATGTGATTAATTTGATATATATTTCATTCAAAACGAATAAAATTTGAAAAAGTTATGGTTTGTTGAAGATTTAAGTTTCATTTCAAATTTTTGAATTTGCAGTTTATAGACGAAATTTGCGGTGCTTTTTTTATACAATCGTAGTGTTTTTTCTTCTTAATCTATTGTGCTTTCCAAAGAACAATGTAGTGCTCTTTGTAAACGTTGATATATGTCCCAAAATACCATTTTTAATTAATTAATGCTGACATGTCATGATCTCAACCATCAAGATTATCCAATCTAATGGTCAAGATGAGTCCCTAGGTTCACATATAATGACGGGTTCTCATTTGAACCCAACCCTATATATATATATATATATATATATATATATATATATGTGTGTGTGTGTGTGTGTGTGTGTGTGTGTGTGTGTGTGTGTGTGTGTGTGTGTAGTTTGATCAAAGTTATGTGACCAAGAAAAAGAAAACTCAACTAATTAATTTTTTAATTAATTACCCTATGAAAATCAGCCAAGGGGTTTTAGTTCTATCCACTGCATCCATGTCATTTTTCATCCATTGATACTATGAAACAAAAATATAAATAATGAAATAAATGGAGAGAGAAATCTAAGAGAGTTTGAAAGAATGGTGTGTTCAAATAATTGTGTACCTGCTCTGAATTTAGTGACCAGTTATGCTCAGTTGAGATAACTGTAAAATGAACAGTCCCTTGTTCAATGGAATACCATGGCTTGTCCTTAGCTTGTGTAGGCATCGGAAAGTAAGTCTCGTAAGGAACTCCACATTCTCCACCTGAGTCTGGGGTTATGTACACTGATCCAGAGTTTACATAGTCCCTGAAGAAGAAGAAGAAGAAGAAGAAGAGGAAGAAGTCATAATAGAAGACTATTAATTTAATCCTCTCTGTGTGTATATATATATACCTTTCGTGGTTCCCGATAGCGGTCATGTAAGAAACATGAGAAGCTAAAGGGCTGATGAGGTGCAAGAAAAAGTCCCATTCCACCAGAAATCCTGTGGCATAGCTTATGTCTCCAATGTGGAATATTGAGTCAATGCTGCCTGAGGACACTTCATCAGCCATAGCTTTTACCACCGATATTGATCCTGGCTATAAAAATAAATACTAGTATTATGTTATTGAATCACTTTTTGTAATTAAATCTTTGTGGGTTCAATATTGGTTCCACCTTATGTTTTATACTTGGAATTGTAACTTCCGGTTTGATCTCCTTGTTGTTATTAAGTTCTTTAAAAAAAAGAAAATATTTATATTTCATAAGCGAAATTAGTTTACAATATTTTAAATTGGAGAATAGAAAAAAGGGGGAAAAGATTTCCTCAAAAACTCCTCACAATTTGACACTTTGCCCCCCAATCCTTT
>BMAC01000195.1:285034-319869 GCA_014905375.1 Phtheirospermum japonicum
TTCTGTGTTGCAATAAAAGTGATGTCAAAAAGAACCAACCTCTTCAATTAGGTGATTGTGGGACTTACCCGCATAAACTGGCTTTCTCCCAGGTCCAAAACAAAAGGTGTTAACAGCTCTGCTGAAGATAAAAGATTCAAAATCCCTTCAAGGGTGACGAAAATCTGGGTACAAATTGATCCAATCTTTAAATTTTACCTTCTTGAGAGATCTTGACGTAGTCATTAACTTGGGTTAAGGGGTGAGTTTCCATTGATTTCACCTAAGACAATGTTAGTTTATAATGTTATCAGTAATAAAAAACAACATTGGATCAAGTCACTGAAATCATAATATATTTTTGTATATTCTTTTAGGTCATGAATTTTAGGCATTCAATAGGACATACATACTTTGTGAAGATGCTATCTTGCTGTGCGTACTGTTGCTTGTGTTTTTGTCTATCTTGAAATATCTTAATTTTGTTTTGAATCTAGTTAACTAAGTGTTTCAGTGGAGTTGAAATCGACTGGACAGGTAATAACGAGCTTAACTTGGAGCGTGGAAATTTATATTGCACAAGATAGATATTACTGGGCTGATGGTTCATGTAATCTAGCTATATACTTCGGCTGATTTTGTAATAAGAGTTGTGCAATTTTTTTAAACAAAACAAGGGAGATAATGGTTGTAGTGGGTGTGATCATGTATCCTACATTAAGGGGGAGTGGTGTTGGTTTTAGAAGGAAACAAAAATCGTGTTTCTTAAAACCCCAAAACCCGCTAGTGATAAATTAGGGCTTATTTCCTTTTATTTCTTTTCTTCTCTCTCCTTAGGCAACGGTCGTTTTTTGAAAGAATAAATACTGAGTATCTTTTTACCGTTTGATCACTTCTCCACTTACCCCTGCGATTAAACTCTCCAGCTCTCACAAAAATAGTCTATCTGCTTCGATTTTGGTTTGTATATTTTTGTGTAATTTTCAGGATGTCAGACTAATCCTCACCGTCGAAAGTTCCTGAACTGCCTGTCGGCGTGCGCTGTTCCGGCGAACAGGGTCCAGCGCCCATTCCTAAGATTGGTGGCCTAGACATACGCGAAGAAATCGATGGTGGTTCCTCTTCCAACCCACCACCGGTAACAACATCGCCACCACCCTTGTCGGCGCACAACTCTCACGCTGCTGTACCAGTCCCGTCACCGATTAACGCTGTTCCTGTAGCGCAGGTGTTCCCAGGATAGTCCGAGAACGAGATAGATGTTGATAATCCCCCCAATTTGGCATTTGTTGCTGAGACGTTCGGTCGAGTGGGGAACCCTACTCTGAAAAGATCACGGCGACTGCGCAATATACCGTCTGGCGTTGTACCGCCCACTGTTCCGAAAAGCCAAGTAGAGCCGAGACGACGTATACCTCCTGAGCACATGAATCTTGCTGAGGAGGTCGTGACCATGTGTGATCCCGACGATGATGATTACGTCCCTGCTCCGGTGGAAGGATCGGTGCCTCCGTTACCATCGGCTCCTAATCTGATGGCGAAGAAGACGCCTCGCCAGAAACAGCTTATGAGGTTGGCCGACAAGAGATCTGGCCCGGCAAAAGTCAAAGTTTCTCCTGGCTCTACTGAAACAGAGTATTCCTCCCCTCCCTATACGATTTTGGATTTTATCACCGGAGAGGTCACTAGCTCTTTGAAACCGCCTGTTGATGTCTCTCCTCCATCTCCGATTCGTCAAGATCAACCCGAGTTTGATCCTGAGCTTTTTGAGTATTCTCCTGACTCTTCCTTTGATATGCCTCTTCGTGATTTTCTTACTTCCATCAAGAAGGACAAGAAGGTTGCTACGGAGGACGATGTTGCTCCCCATGTTGGTTCCCTCATACCAACATCGCTTCGTTCTCCGCCTGCTTCATCCTCCAGCACTGCCTCTGTTCCTATTTCTTCTCGTGCTCCCACGCCTGCTTCTTCAGATGCTTCTGTTCACTCCCACTCCTCTGGCGACTCTCCGTCTCGGGCCACTGAGCTTGAGGATTTGGTGCCTTATTCAGAGATATTTTTGACTGCTGAAACTGTGGAGTTGTTTGATGAATACCGGACCTAGCACATGATTGCAGAGCGCCGAGTCCCGATCGAGCTGTTTGAGAGGCAGGACTTGGTTGCTTATCTCCAGCACAAAGGTATGTATTCCACGGTCTCCACTGCCATGCCATTTGTCTGGAATATTATTGTTGAGTTTTATGCAAATTTGTTGCCCTCTATTGTCGACTCAAACTCTGTGAATTATGGCAAGATTTTTGTGCGTGGCAAAGTGTTTTCATTTACCCCTGATCTTATTGATGAATTGTTTGTCACTGAGCCATATTGGGGTGATTCGACTGTGGACGATATGAATGAGGTGATTTCCTTTTTGTCTGGAGGTATGGTTAATGCATGGTTTGAGCAGTTGCCTAGTACTCGTCTTTCTTCGCTTTATTCTATCTTGCACAAGGTTGCCATTTGCAATTGGGTTCCTTCCAAGAACATAACTTGTGTTACGCGACCCCAGGCTCAATTTCTGTATAAGCTTGGACGGGGAGCCAAATCAGCTTTAGGCAGCATGTGTTTGATATTGTCATGAAGTTTGCCACATCAAGGTCCGCCGCATCGTTATGCTTTCCCTCTTTAATCTTCAGCTTAATTGAGAATCAGGGTTTGGAGCTTCTTCCTGACGATGTGCTTACTGGGGAGGCTGATTGGTTTGCGTTAAGGGGCCAGCATATTACGGGTGCCAGGGTTATTGATCTTCCTTGGCAGGCGCCTTTTCGAGCTGATGTTGATAGTAATGTTGGGACGAGCGATCCCAACATGGTCCGCATTTCTGTGCAGGTCCTTTGTGCGCATGTGGCTTGGATTGATTCGCATATGACCCAGCTGAAAGCACTTCGTGGCTCTCTCTTGGATGTCCTTTTGCCTTTTGGTCAAAAAGGGGGAGATGTGGTTGGCGACGCGGAGAATGATGAAGATGCTGCTGCTGATGATACTGTTGTTGTCGAGGCCTTGGCGAATCTTGCTCTAGAGAAACGAAGAAAGAGGATCCACTCTCGCAACAAGGCATTGAAGAAGATGAAGAAAATGCAGAAGAAGAAGAAGAAGAGAAAGGATAGGGGTGAAGGAACTTCGACATCCCCTCGTCGTTCGAAAAGGGTTCGAAGTCAATAAGTTCCTTTTTGTCTGTTTTGTTATGTTTAGTGATTTTCTGAACAATGTTGGTTTGCCATGTTGGTATGTATTTTTAACAACATTGGATGTTTTGTTTAGGGGGAGTTAGTGGTTTTTAGTTGTTTTATTTTACGCTTGATTTTGCATCGTAGTATTTTGTCCAAAAAGGCAAAAGGGGGAGATTGTTGAGAAATTTATTCTTGGCAATAATTCATATTTTGTTATTTGCCTTTCTTAGGCACAAGATTAATTAAGGAACTCTAGATTGTGTTTCCTAGTTTATTTATAGCACTTTTTACGCACGGAATTTTGGAAGCAGAAGACGCACGGCGCAAAGTAGAAGACGCACAGCAAAGGAAGAAGAATTGAAGATTACTTGGAGCCATTGTTCGAGATTAAAAAGTTCTTCGAAGTTGCGTAACCAACAGAGAAGATCTTGCCATCACGGCAACAAGTATTTAGTATCAAGTTTTTGATATTTTAGTTTTCATATATTACTTCATATTTTTGTATTGATCAAACAAGAAAGTAATATAGTTTTCGGGTTTGTACACTCAAGTTCACAAGTACTTTTACTTGTGAACTGAATTTAATTTGCTGTATTCTTAATTTAATTTCCATTGCATATTTTTTATTTTAACTCTGGTTGATGTTGATAGTCAGTGTTGGTTAACATTGAATAACAATATCATAAAACTGAGACTTATTTTCAAAATCATACACCTTCAAATTTCACACACACACACACACACACACATATATATATATATATGTGTGTGTGTGTGTGTGTGTGTGTGTGTGTTGAGAGAGAGAGAGAAGTGGATCCAATTGGTCACTTCTTATAGTGAGTCCGTAGATGTACAAGTATACAATAATACATGCCATAGTCAAATATCCTCCAACCAATTTACATCCATCAGATATTAATCCATTGAGTGGCCGTATGGACTCATTTTAAGAATTGGACCCATTGAATCCAATTCCTAAAAGCAATATTTGTTAGGTGAAATTCTCATTTACTACACTCTCATTACCATTATTGTCAAATACTCTAATGAAAAATATTTTATCCCATTTAGGCAAACATATCCTATTCAATAAATATTACAACTTAAATGAATAGAACTACCCCTACACTAAAAAACTAATAATAATAGTAGTAATAATAATAATAATAATAATAATAATACTAACAAAAAAATAATAATAAAAATAATAATAATGGCGTATGGAATTTTGCTCCACGTGTAATGAGTAGTATGAAATTATGCTCAGTGCAGTATGCAGTTTTGTTTTGAAGATATTATGTACTATGAAATTATCTTGTGCAATTTAATATAAGATTTGATAGTCCAATCAAAAATGTTGAAAAGAAAAATTGCATAATGTAGTTTGTAACCTGGTAGGGTTAGTATGTAATTTGATAAGGGCGCGGATATACGCACCCCAAATCTTTATTAGTTTACCTCAATTAATTTTTTTTACAAATGCCAAAATTACCCCTTTAACTTTAAACACCCCAAAATACAATTCATCTTCTTCAACCTCCATTACCACCCCATGTCGCCACCGTTGCCGCCACCATTGCCATTAACACCCCAAAATATAATTTCTCCTTCTCTCCGACTCATCGACAGCGGTGGTGGCGTTCGACGGCCACAAATCGATGACAACGGCCGGTGACCATGGCGACTGGACATAATGGCATTGGTGGTGGTGGTGTGGCATGGATGGAATCGACAGTGGCATGTCTTGAATCAACGACTGAAAGCGACTCGTCGACGGCTTCGATTGGGAGGCACGGCTATCTTGACTCGTCGGCAGCTGAGAAAATGGCGGCAGGCATTTCGGATTGTCTTGGGGGGTATGATACCCATTGGTAAATGAAGTACCACATGGGTGAATATCCTTTTTCAACGAAAAAATGAAAAACCAAAAGTTCGTCTTATTCAAAACATCTGCAAATAAGTCTCGATGTGAAAACACATAGCTAGGGATTTTTTGATTGAAAAAATCAATACTGATTAGCTACTCGTGTTCGTAGCTCGATCAGAGGTCGAGAAGGTTCAATTGGCTGAAATGAATTTCAAAGATGGGCTGTCAAGAACGTAGAGGAGGTAGGATGCCGAATAGGGCAACCTTTCGAACTGCTGCTGAATCCATGCATGGATACAAGATATTTAATATTTCAAACTCTTATTTTTTTCCCACCCCGTCTCCACTGGATCTGTTCCCGGGAGTACAACTCCAACGGCTGAAAACTTTACAGTAACGGGGCTGGTGTGTAGCGACGGGGATCGTCAGGGTTCGATTTGACGACTAATGGTTGACTTTTCCGGCAGGTGATAGATAGGGGCGATGAGGTTCTGGTTTTGAGAATTTTTGGCAGCCGGGTTTGGAAAAATTATAATTCGGTGGTGATGGTGTTGACGAGGAAACGACGGAGATGGTGACAGGTTGTGGTTCCGATGATTGTGGCGATGGTGGAGATGGGCTGATTGTTTCGGCCAGATGAGTACGACTATAAATGGTGCTGAGGTTTTGGAGAAAAAGTGATTTTGGCCAGAAAACGGGTTGTGGTCATGGTGGCTGTGTGTGTGACCGGCTGTGGTGGTGGTTTGTTCAGGGTGTCGGGTTTTCGTGAATAGTTTTAGATTTTATTTGGGAATATTTTTAGAAAATAACAGAAATAATTCGTTTACATGTTGATACTTGCTGTTTGTTACTTCAGAAGAAAAGGCAAATGACAAGAGTATTTGGTGGGGGTTTGTTGTATAGAAAAATTAGTTGTTATGGTAATTCTGGGATGTTTAAAGTTAAAAGGGTAATTTTGACATATTTGTGAATTTTTTTTAATTGGAACAAACTAATAAATTTTTTGGGTGCGGATATCACTCGCCCATTTGATAATAGTAGTATAAATTTTAAAATGTAATAGTATTTATTGATTTTTTAAATTTTAGTAGAGTTATGAATTTAATAATGGTAGTATGAATTTTAAAATATAATAATATGAGATTTTATTAATTTTGTGAAATTTTAGTATGAAATCCACAATATCAGAGTATGAAATTGAAATTAAAAATATAAAATTGTGAAAAAAAAAGGTTGCATTTTAGTGTGACATATTGCATAAAATAATTATATGAAATCACACGGTGTAGTGTAAAATTTTGCCTATAATGATTAAAAGTATAAAAATTACTAGTATGGAATTCTGAATGAATACAATATAAGTTTAAAATTGAACTATGTAGTATGAAAATGCACAACGTAGTATGAAATTCGCCGTTAACGGATGCTGACAATGATATAGAAATGTCATGTAATAGTATGAATTTTAGTTGTATTAAATGTTGAGTAAAGAAAAAGAAAATTGAAAGGAAAAAAAAAATCATTTATAAAAATAAAGTAATATTCTTATGTAGTAGTTTATATTAAATTAGAAAATAATTAATTATATGAGAAGTTAACATTTTTATTAAAATATTTGAGATAAAACATTTAACTAATAAATCATACGAGAATCCGCATGGATGCTAATGATATTATATTATAGGAAATGACTACGGTGCCGTGAAGGCACCATACCTCCCACCCCCTGCATTTACATCCCTTAATTTTACCATTATCCATAATCAACTTTGAATTTAATGGTTCTGATTAAGTGGGGAACGGCACCATACCTCACACCCCCCTGCATTTATATCCTTAATCTTACCATTATCCATAATCAACTTTGAATTTAATGGTTTTGATTAAGTGGGGAATGGTAACTTCATGGCACCCTAATAGTCCCTTATTATATGTATGTAGCATAATTATACATCGCTTGTTCTGTTTAATTTAAGTGTTTAATTATTATTTTTTGGAATATACTCTTACCTTCCATATTTATAGGAGTAAGTGGTGGAAGGACTAAATCCTGTCATAACTGCTGAATGGATATAGCCAGGGTCATGCCACCCGAAATCAATGGCTGGACTTTCAAGATAGGAACCTGTGTAAAATCGAGTGCTATCACCATATTTATATTGACACCGCCAAAATATTCCAATCTAAGTAGGAAAGGAAACAAGTAGTAGTAGTTTTAATGGTCAATATCAATATAATATATTGATATACAATAAAAAAATACACTTGCAACATATAGAACAAAAAAGTCTAACTTTGTCCAAAAATGAAATATAATTATAATGCATCTTAAGTTTAGAAATTAGTTTTTTTTTTTATATAAATTAAGTGAAGAAAAAACTAGAATTTAGTAATTGAAGATTGTAAAAAGAACATGTGCATCAAGTGCCCACAATTTAGGCCCTTCAA
This sequence comes from Phtheirospermum japonicum, assembly GCA_014905375.1. Lineage (NCBI taxonomy): Eukaryota > Viridiplantae > Streptophyta > Magnoliopsida > Lamiales > Orobanchaceae > Phtheirospermum > Phtheirospermum japonicum. The sequence goes on from BMAC01000195.1 coordinate 292,538, forward strand.
TTGTCCCACACACACCAATAGAACCGAACGAAGTATTAAAAAGAAGAAATGTACCGCTAATAATTAGAGTGAATAAATTACCATTAGTTGTGCACATGTGGGCCTGTGAAAAAGTAGAAACTGAGGAGGTGGCTGTGTGGCCATTTCCGTATTGGACTTGTTGGGCTGTTTTATCTCCGCTCACCCACGTTAATCTCATCTGCCATTGTTCCAATTAATTACATGATGCAATGCAACAATGTATATGTTCATCTCAACTATTCAACTAAATCATGCTATCTCATCACAGCTGTTTCTTTAAATAAATCAGCATCTCTCAATGAATATAATCTCGGTCAAGTCAAGTCAAACACCAAGAAAAAGTAGTTGATTTTACCACTTCTTACCCAAATAATAATAGTAAATTGTTCTTTCGTAATTCTCACTTTTCCTTAATATTGTTTAGAACTCTGCATTTATATTCCATCTTTCGACTTCTAAGCTTCAACTGTTAAAGTAAATTAGGATATCTCATCTTATATATAAATTTTAAATTACAAATAACCCTTTTTCTTTATTCTCCATTTGACATACGTCCTAACTCCACCCAAATAAATTTATTAAAAAGAAAAAAGAAGAAAAAGATGATTCCTTAAATATGTCTTTGTCATACCCTTTTAAACCCACGGAGTTTTGTTCTCTATTTACACACAACTCTTTTGATAATTGATTTATAACAATCCAGCTGTTCCTTTTTAATTTCAAAAGACGTCTTTTCCTGTTTTACCATACTTGAAACAAATTAAGAAAAGGCAATATGTGAGCGTGATAAATTTTGATATGAGCTGATACCGAATATGCAATTAAATATTTGTGGGTCTCAATTGGGGCCCACTGACCAGACCAATTAGCTAGTGACATCTCAAAATGTGACACGTACATACCGATGTTCCAGTTGAACCAGTGGATGATAAGTGAGCGTACAAGGGCATGTTTGGATTGGCAAAGCTGAGAGGATGAGATCTTGTCAGAATGCATGGTGACTGAAACCCACCGCCAAACAACACGAATTCGATATCAGTGCGTATGTTGATTACATGAAACCGTAAAGTCGCTGCACACGTCCTTATTATACACTTCCCGCCAACACGCTTCTTACATTCTTTTTTGATGCACTTAAGGTAATCTGGATCACTGCTTACGTACTGAGCCTGTATGTTATAGGACCAAAGTCAAAGGAATATTAATGGTTTTACACTAGTGTTTCAATGCTTTTGATTTTCAATGCTGGAATGGAATCGAACATGAAGGCATGAATAGTCCACCACCACTCACGAGTATAATGAGTAAGTGAAAAGATAGTTGAACAATTTGTTGGTTCATTAATTAAAGAAGTGAGCCACATCTATACCAATTAATGGCTACTCTACATTTAGTACATTTAATGATTTATTTCAGTTTTTTTTGGGTTATACTCCGTGCTTAAATTTAAAATATCGAATTATTCACATTTCCAATACATTATCAACTCAAATCTCGACTGAAATAGTATATACTTGAAAAATTAATTATCATTACAAAAACGTGGTGTAGCATACATATACGATGAGTGTATATTTAATTAATTAATTACACACACATATGCTATAGTTTTTTTTTTTAACAAAAAAAAAAAGAAAAAGTGGTATATATCACCTTGACAGGGTAGTGACAGAGAAGAGGAAGATTGGTAAAATCGCCTGTTTGTGCGTACTTAAATGCATTCTCCACACATGTTGTCACACTGTAACCAAACAAACAAACAAGCAATTAACCTTGTAAATATCTATATATTGAAATAATAAATATATATATACACACGTGCGTACTTTGAATGAGATGGGGAGATCATGGCCACCCAATCAGTTTTGGAAGGGAGAAGGACTCCGGCGACGGTTACGGTTATGTAAGCATCGTCGGAGAGTGTGGAGTTGTCTGAGCTGGTTTTCAGTTGGAGATACGGGTTCGGGTCGGGGCATTGGATGAGATGCCTCCTGTTGAGCACCCGGAACTGATGCGATATGGCGGGCTTGCGGATCTGTGCGCTTATGTTTATGGACAAGATGATCAAGGTGGTGAAGATAAGTGGAGTCCTTGGCATAATCTTGATGATGAACATGATGATGATGATGATGATGATGATGTTAAGAAAAAAAAAAGTTGGGTTTTTAGAGAGTTAATTATGTGAAGGCCGGAATGGTGGAGGTGTTGATTTGAGAGAGAGAGAGAGAGAGATTATTAATATTTTATGACTTGGTGTGTATGATCCTAATTGTTTGGTACTACTTTTACACTAGGTGCTTTTAAGATTTCTCGGAGACATAAGGTGGGCTTTTAGCGAATATATATGTATCTATGTATGTATAGGATTATTACGTGAAAATAATCTTGCTTAGAGCAACCAAAAATATTTGTTAATTATTAGATAATATGATAATAATGATGTCATAATATTTGTTTTGTAGACATTGCATTTGATAATTATGACGTCGTGTTTTTTATTGTATAATTTATTTATTCTTGGATATTAAAAAATGTTATTATATTTTAAAAATATTATTTAGATTTTTTTTTTTAATTTTCTCATAAACTATTGTGCTTGAAATACGTATATTGTGCATAAATATATGTATAATATAAATTTTACAAATATTAATAATTTGTTAATATGTTGGACCATGAATATGAGGATGAGGGAGGACTATTTATGATATCAAACTTCAAAAAATTAAAAGATCACTATGTTGTGTGTTTAGTGACACTATATTGTGCATATTTAATTAATAATACTATTGTTCTTTAGTAATACTAGTATTCATGACTTCTAAAGCTACTGTGACATATAATAGTAACTAAAAATATGCATAATATTACGTGTGATAGCACAATGAAAATTATCTATGCATAGCAATTTTGGTTGAAAAAAATTTAGAAAAAGTTATATATATATATATATATATTCCAATTTTTTGTAAATAATATTATCATTTTCAAGATATAAATAAGATTAAAAAAAATATAATTGTTGAGGATATTATTCTCGACAATATTCCATTTTGTATGTTTGCATTTCTTGAACTTTATTTTATTTAGTAGTCTAGATTTATTTTTTAAAGGTAGGTTATAATTTTATTTAGTTTCCTTATTTCTAGCTTAACTTGTTTATCAAGACCAGTAGTCTTAATTATTTAAAAGGGGGAACAACATAAATGACAGACATACACGGAAATTAGGTTTGAAGGCAAGAACACTGGGCGCATTCAAGAAAGCAGAACACAAGACCTACTTGAGCTACAAGTTAGAATCAAGAGATCTTCAACGTTGCGTAACCAACGGAGGAGATCAGATCATTCGTAACAACAAGTATTTATGTATCAAGTTTAAATACACTTATTTTTCATGTATTACTTAAACATTTTGTAATTGTTCTTAAACGATTAAGTAATATAGTTTTCGGGTTTGAATACCCATGTCCGTAAGTACTTTTACTTACAGACTAAAAGTTTAATAAGTGTGTTCATTTATCTTTATTCCGATGCCATTCAATATTTCTTTGTTTAGTATTATCACTAGTGTTACTTAACATCAATCATAACATCGATTGTGTTATAAGTTCACTGTTTCAAACTAGTTGATGTTAACATTGGTGTTGACTATCATGAGTCTTAACATCATATTTCAAAATCACAGATATACAAAATTACAATTGGCACCAGAGCAGGGTACTTTACATTAAGTATTTCGGTCCTTATTTGTTTTGTAGATTCATTGACTTATGGACGCTCAAGGAAATCCGCGACCTCCTATTCTAAACGGACAGAACTACTCACTTAGAAGCAGAGGAAGCGGTGGCATATCAAGAACATCGATGAACGAGCGTAGAGAACCATCCTAGTTGGTTGGGAGAAACCACGAGTTACTGATGCTGATGGAGAAACCTTTCCCAAGAAAGAAATAGATTAGACCACTGATGAAATTGCGGATTCAAACTGGAACTCCAAGTGCATCAACACCCTTTGCGGATATGTCGAATCAAACTACTACAGGTGATCAGTAAGTGCGAGTCAGCAAAGGATGCTTCGGATGCATTGCAGAGGGTGTGCGAAGGATCTCAAAGTGTGAAAAGGTCAAGACTGAGAATGCTAACTGCTACCTTCGAGGCAATGAGGATGGAGAAAAAAAGTCAATCATGGACTATGCCATGAGACTTTCGGAGATTGCAAATGAGTGTGGAGAACTTGGCGAGCCCGTGTCAAATTCACGCCTTGTTGAAAAATTACTTATATCCATTTCAAAAAGGTTTACCTTTAAAGTGCTTGCCATTGAAGAATCGAAGAACACTGATAATTTAGACTTCGATGAACTGGTTGGATCGCTCAAAACGTACGAAATGGAACATCTTGGTTCCAACTCAAAAGAAAAGAACGTTGCCCTCACTACTGATGTCAACTCGGATGATGACTGTGAAGCTGTCGATTGGAGAGATTTGCTGGACAAGATCGAGAATACCACTCTTAGAGAAGAAGAGGTGTCTATGCGCACTCAAAAATTTAACAAACATTTAAGGAGAAGAAACAACATTGGAGGCACATTTTCAAAGTTCAACTCAGAGAACCCACCTCCAAAATCGGCTGGACGAAAACTCTCTAATTTTCAACCCTCATCGTCTGAGCCTAGGACAACGAACTAGCCTAAACCTCTTAGTGAAGTTCAATGCCACGAGTCCAAAGGATGGGGACACTACAAGAACGAATGTGCTAAAACATTGAGGAAAAAGAGCCTGATTTCAAAGGAGTTTGATGAAGATGAAGATGACTCTGACTCTCCTAAGTCAGTTCCTGCATTATTTGCTAATGTTGTCTGAGATGACGACATACGAGTTGACAACATCAATTCCAACATCCTGTGTCTGAATGCAGAAGTCAAAGAAATAATTGACGAGTATAAGAAACTGTGCCTAGAGTATGACGATTTGTTTGCAAACTGGGGAAATCAGGTCCTAAAGAAAGCTCTCATGATCAAGGTTGAGAAACTCACCCATGAGAAGAACGATCAAGTGGAAATAATTACTCGTCTGGAGTCAGCTATCACAAGGAAAGACTCCGAGTTGGAACGATTGAAGGCAGATCCGAAGAAGGCTCAGAACACTCTCTCAAACTTCAACAAGGGAACAACAAAGCTCGATGAAATTATGGAGATGTCATTTCCAGAGTCCTCAAAACATGGGATTGGCTACAAGCCTGAACAGCAAGAGCAGCAAACTGACCAGAAACTGAAGACAACCAAGCATCACAAAAAGAGGAGAAAACAGTATATGTGCCATCACTGTGGTGATCCTGGTCATATTATCCCATTCTTCTGGAAGAAAGCAGGAAAGAAAAGTCGATTTCAGAGGACGAGATAACATGTTGTGCCTCGTGACAGTTTCCTCGATTGCAACATCAGAGCCAACAGCAAAGTTAAACACGTTTGGGTGAAGAAGGAAGAGATCAAATGTAACATGATTTATACCTCTCTGAAATCCCACATTCCAGGAGCGTGGTATTTTGATAGTGGATGTTCAAAGCACATGACCGGATCTGAAGATCTTCTCTCGAATATTATGAAATTCAAAGGTGGAAAAGTGAAATATGATGGAGGTGCAAATGGTCAGATTGTTGGACAAGGAACTCTCCATGTTCCAGGAATTGTAAAACTCGAGAACATGTTTCTTGTTGAAGGTCTGACAACGAAATTGATCAGCATCAGTCAGTTGTGTGATGGAGGCTTTAGTGTTAAGTTCACACGGGAAAAGTGTGAAGTTTATGATGAAGGAAATGCTTGTATACTCACTGGCCAAAGAACATCAGATAATTGCTATCAAATAAACAACGATGTTTTTTGCAAGCTATCCCAATTGAGCGATGCCGAGGTATGGCATCAAAAACTTGGACACGTCAACTACAAGATGTTGGAAAGGCTTGTGAAGAAAGAAGCTGTAAATGGTCTATCGAAGCTTAACACAAAGATCATTCCATTTTCTGAAGCATGCCAAAAGGGGAAACAAGTCAGGGTCCCGAACCCACATGTTCAGAGCCTTACAACTTCAAATTGCTTTGAACTCATACACATGGACCTCATGGGACCACTGGATGTAGAAAGCCTTGGAGGTGAACGGTATGTTCTGGTTGTAGTTGATGATTTTTCTAGATTTACTTGGGTTGAGTTTTTAAGGGAGAAATCTGAAGCTTTTTAGAGTTTTAAAAAACTTGCAAAAAAGTTGTGCGTACGTTTTGGTGTGAACATAGGAAGGATCGGGTCTGATCACGGAAAAGAATTTGAAAATGAAACTTTTTCAAACTATTGTTCAATGTAAGGAATAACTCATGGGTTTTCCTCACCCATTACCCTCCAACAGAATGGTATAGTCGAAATAAAGAATAGATCTCTTGCTGAGATGAATAGAACCATGCTTATCTCAAATGGAATTGCAAAACCATTTTGGGCAGAAGCAATGAATACTGCTTTCCACACAATCAATAGAGTGTATTTCAGACCCGGGTCACATGTTACACCCTACGAATTATTGTTGGGCAAAAAGCCTAATTTGAGTTATTTCCATGTATTTGGGTGTGTTTGTTATGTACTGAATGATATGATGCATCTTTCTAAACTGGACTCTAAAAGTGACAAATGTGTTTTCATGGGACAGTCATGCTTATAGGATGTTTAACCTTAGAACACGTTGCATGATGGAGTCTGTCAATGTGAAATTTGATGACTTGATTAGTGGTGTTAAACTTGCTGAGGATAATGACCTGGTGTATGATCAGAATCCTCAATATGTTGTGGATGAGTTACATGATAGTGGAGGAACACAAAGTGATACTACAGGTGATGACGAGTCTGGTGACATGTCATCGAGCCTAACACCACGTCCTGAAGAAGCAGACAATGTTGGGACTGAGGACCCATCACCAGTCCTAACACCGACTCCTGAAGCTCCTGAATCAGATTCAGACTCAGATGAGGACAACCCAAATAATAAAATTTACCTGCACCAGAGGGATATTTTGTCAAGAATTCAGAAGAATCATCCAACAAGTCAAATTATTGGATATATTGATGAGAGGAGCACAAGGAAGAGGCAAATAAATTTCAAAGAAATGGTAAGATATGCCTGTCTTTCGACTAAATGCTCTCAAATTTGGGAGACCTTGTTTCTTGCTAATACAGAGCCTAAGCGTGTGGAAGAAGCACTAAAGAATGAGTTCTGGATCAAAGCCATGTAGGAGGAGTTGGATCAGTTTGCTAAAAATGATATTTGGGACTTGGTTCCACGCCCTGCAAGCACACATGTCACTGGAATTAAGTGGATCTTCAAGAATAAAATCGATGAAGCAGGAAACATTGTGAGAGATAAGGCAAGGCTGGTTGCACAAGGATATACTCAGATTGAGGGAATTGATCTTGATAAGACATTTGCACCGGTTGCACGAATAGAATCGGTAAGACTCCTTGTTGTTATTGCTTGTAATTTGAAAATATCACTACATCAAATGGACATTAAGAGTGCTTTCTTGAATGGTGTTTTGAGTGAAAAAGTATATGTTGAGCAACCCAAAGGTTTTGTTGATCCTCAAAAACCTGATTTTATTTTAAAATTAAAAAAAGGCGTTGTATGATTTAAAACAAGCTCCAAGAGCTTGGTATGAGAGGTTGACTCAACATTTTTTGTTTTTAAACTTTAGACGAGGTGAAGTTGATAAAACATTATTCCTTCTCAAATCCAACAAGCACATTCTTATAGTTCAAATTTATGTAGATGATATTGTGTTTGGATCCACTAGTGAACAGATGGTGAAGGATTTCATAGCTCGGATATCAGACACATTCGAAATGAGCATGGAAGGTAAACTTTCATATTTCTTGGGTTACAAATTAAACAACTTGACGATGGTATTTTTCTTTCCCAAACCAAATATGCTAAAATCTGGTTCAGAAATTTGGATTAGAAAATGAAAAGTATAAGAAAACACCTTTGGGGAAAACCAGCAAACTGTCACGAGATGATGTTGGGATCAGCGTTGATAACACCGTTTATAGGAGCATGATAGGAAGTCTCCTGTATCTAACTGCAAGTAGACCTGACATAATGTACAATGTATGTTTGTGTTCTAGGTATCAATCGAACCCTAAAGAGTCACATTTAAAAGCTGTAAAAAGAATAATTAAATATGTGGCTGGAACAAGTGGTTTAGGTTTGTGGTATACTAGAGATATATGCACTGAACTTTACACTGATTCAGACTGGGCAGGTGACATTGTGTATAGGAAGAGTACCACTCGAGGTTGTTTCTTATTGGGAAGCAACTTGGTCTCGTGGTACAATAAGAAACAAAACTTTATATCCCTCTCTACAGCAGAAGCTGAATATATCGCAGCTGGAAGTGCGTGTACGCAACTTTTGTGGATGAACCAGATGATTGAACGATCTCCATAGTAGTATTCTGACCGTACTTTGTGACAACACGAGTGCCATAGATATCTCAAAAAATCTCGTTCAGCACTCACGTATAAAACACATTGACATCAGGTATCATTTTATCCGAGACTTGGTTGAGAGGAAAATAGTGAGTCTTGAGCATGTAGGGACAGACGATCAACTAGCTGACATCTTCACAAAGGCTTTAGATTTAGAGACCTTCTCTCGCTTGAGAAGAGATCTCGTCATGTGCATTGTCTAGTCTATGTTGGGTTTGATGTTGAGACACCCAATTCTGTCATCAGTCACAACTGTATATTTTGCATGTATATTTTATTTTCTTTTCTCTTTCATACGTAATTAATGCATTGAATCTGACTGATAGTGCAAAAAGATCATGTGTTGTAATAAAAGTGATGGCAAAAAGATCAACCTCTTGAATTAGGTGATTGTGAATCTTTCCCGTAGAAACTGGTTTTCTCCCAGATCTAAAGACAAGGGGTGTTAAAGGCAATTGTTAAGATAATTTCTCTTCAAATCTGTAAAAAGATGAAGTAAATCTGGATTAAAAAGATCCAATCTTTACATTTCACCTCCTTGATCGATTTTGACGTAGTCATTAACTTGGGTTAAGGGGTTTGTTTTCATTGACTTCACCTGGAGTGATGTTGGTTATAATGTCATCAGTCATAAAAAGCAACACTGATCAAGCCACTGAAATCATTAAGTGTTTTTACTATTTCTTAGGTCATATTTTTTAGGCATCTGCTAGGGCATTCATACTTTGTGAAGATGCCAAATTGTTGTGTGTACTGTTACTTATGCTTGCTTCTCTCTTTGATTTTTCTCAATTTTTTTAAGGGTTATGTTAATCGGTTGTTTCAGTGGAGTTAAAATTGGAGAGCTGGATAGGTAATACGAATTGATGTGGCAGAAGTTTGTTCACACTGTACGTATTTTTTACGACTATGGTGATGGTTCTAAATTCCAGCTCTAATTCAATTTTATGTTTTTGTAGGGATGTGTGATTTGGTAAATCTTTAGGGACGTGTGATTTTTTTTGGTTGATTGAGTGGAGATATTGGTTCCTAAATTAAGGGGGAGGGGTGTGTTTGGGTGGAAAGAAAATCCATGTGGGTTAATTCAAGATTTTCAGTTATTTAGGGTTTTTACTCTCCTTTTACAAAGGTCACTTTTTGTTGTTTAAGAGTCCAAGATTGTTACCGTTTTCTTATCCCACTTTTCTAAAATTCTTTTTGCAATTAAAACTCTCTGACTCTCCAACTCTTCTTCATCTCTTTCTCTCTCAAACTGCATATTCTTTTTCGCTGCTCTCTGTGTGAATTTTACAGGATGTCTTCTCCGAGCAAAACTCCAGTGCTACCTGCCGGCATGCAGAACCCGTACAGTAGCCAGGCACCGGTGAATCTTCCTAGATTCGATGGCTTGGATATTCGCGAGAAAATCGGTGGCTTGGTCAGCAGGTTTTTGATGCGGTTACCAGGTTTGCTACATCCAAAACCACCTCCTCTCTTTATTTTCCATCTCTTATTTATAGCGTGCTGGAGCATCAAGGTTTTACGCCATCTCGAGATGATGTGTTGACTGGGGAGGCTGAGTGGGTAGTTTAAATTTTATGAATGTTCTCATAGGTCCTGTTTGGTTTGGATGATAGGATAGGATAAGGCTGGATAACACCACTTATCCTGAGTAATCCAACATTGGTACACCAAATTACATCCCAGGATGAAAGATCACGGCCCATTCCGGCCCGCGTATTATCCCTCGTATATGTGACAACTCAATCCCACCCTACCCCCTCCGATAAATTATCCACTCTTTAGTTCGGAGGACAAATGACCACGATGCCCCTAATTTCAATGATAAAAGTCGAACTTACCCTTGTACACATAATTAATTACAGATCCACCACCATAAATAGGCATCACACAAAAACCTTAGATTTACGAGAGCAACACAAATGAAACTAAGACAATAATTAAATTGATTTTTTTTTTCCAATTCTCAGATATTGCTCCGTATTTTTTAAAGATTTCAGTGAAATCCATTTCAAATTTCTGACAAAAATTATTTCACGATTTTGATGGAAATTACATTCGATATTGGGGCCAAAATTTGGGTTCTTGAATACAAACAAAAATCGGGTTACTTGATTTGATCAAAACTCGATTCGCAGTATATTTTTTCTTTCCCGGTTCTTTTCAATCGTCTCCTTCCTACTCAATTTCACACAACTAATAAAAATCCAAATTTATGCTCGATATGTACTATCGTTGAAGAAGAAGCTTCTAGTTTTTGTGTTTTTTTTATTAATGTGATTCTGGTACTATGGGTCGGGCTCGATATCGAATCCACCTTGCGGTCATGCTTACCATACACTTTGTGCTTTCAAGATATTGAACAATGGAGTTAGTAACTCGTGCCCCACGTGCTCAGATACCAACTGAGAAAGAGGAAGAGACCTGAATATTATTGTTCAGGTAGTAATCAATGATTTTAATAATAAATTAATTGAGATGGTTTTTTATAAATTACTTGCAACTTCTTGATACATTGCTTATGAAATAAAGCCCTTCAAGCATATTATATTGTGTGCATGGTTAATTTGAAGTAGGTCTTGTAAATCTCAGCAAAAAAATATTGTGTTGCTCAGTCATGGTTGGAAAAGCGTATAATATCTCTGCTTGCTTCGTGAGTTTGATGTTGCAGGTATGTGCTTTTCAACTTTCACTTCTCATGGGATGCTACATTGTTGTCTACTGAATATTGTTTTTGGCTCCTTTTTTCTCATCTTTAATTTTCTATTTTTGTCCATGTTGGCATCACTAGTTAGTTTATGAATGAAGATTAATTAATGTTGTTATTATTTATGTTTGCCTCATATCTAGTCATGATCATGAGTATGTTGTACTTCTTTTATGACTTCAATTAATGTTGAAGATTTTCTACTAGTCTTGGTGTAGAAGGAGATTTATAGATGGGCCAAAAAGGTTTGTGGATCTTGTAATGCTATCTGATAAACTCAGTTGGCTCTGAGTGGCAGGTGAAATCGAGAATGATGAGAGATTCGTTTGCATATAAAAGCACACGTGACTGCTTTGTCAAGACTTTGAAAAATAATGTAAGTTTGTTTTTTGTTGGCTTAGTCTTATTTTGACATTTTGATGTGGTTTAGTTGCTCAAGTGTTCAATTAGAAGTCACGTGGAAGGGTTTATATATTGTGGTTCAATGCTTTGAAATAATATCATAAAATATGTTCGTGTATTAAAGTGGAATCAATTTGAAAATGTAACCAAGAACAAAAAAAGCCCTTTGCTTGGAATATATATGCTTTTAATCTTCCTCTAATTTCTCAAATGGTTTAATATTGTTGTTCATGAACAATTTGTTTCGACCTGATACAATCTTAACCAAAATCTTGATTCATTTTAGTTTAAATTTCTCATTCTTCATAGGCGTTGAATCCACTGGTCGAGAGGTTAAAGGTTGTGTCAGCTGATAAACGTGTTTTTTAATCGACGAGTTACTAATTTGTCTTAATGACGGACTTTGAATCAATGTTTTTTGGACTCCATTTGAAATTTTGTTCATGAATATTTCATACTGCAATATATGGTATTTGATCTTAGTAGGACCTTACCTTATTTTTAGAGGAGGTCAGAGTTTATGATATATGGATATAAATTAAAGGGAGAATTTCCAACTAATCCAAAAGAGATAAAAAAAATTCCCTACTACTCCTACCAGATTAAAAATTCCCTAAAAATCCTAAGCTAGTAAGTGTAGACAAATTTACCCTGTGAGATTGTTACCCGTATAGTACGCAAGTGAAATCGTAGATTATTTCTCTTTCTTGTAAATTACCCGTAATTTTAGGAAAAATAAAATATTTTATTTTTCCCTCTCGAGAACCTTGCCAACCCAAACTGTATATCAGAATTCCAAACTGAATCTTTAGAAGCCTCCGTCCAAATCAAATCGAGAACCTTGCCAACCCAAACTGTATATCAGAATTCCAAACTGAATCTTTAGAACCCTCCATCCAAATCAAATCCCAAACTGGTTTAGATTGAAATCTCCGTCCAAATCAAATCCCTTACCCAGCGGAAATTGAAACTGGAAAGGAGAATTCCAAACTGATTCAATTGAATATTCGGTCCAAATGAAATCCCTTCCTCTGCGGAAATTGAAACTGGAAATTCACATTCCATACTGAAAAAGCAGCACAAGCTTTGCTCCAAATCAAACCCCATATCATGCGCCTGTGGAAGGGATTCGTGAAGTGATTTTGGGCGAACCAATAATTACAAAATATCTTCAAAATGTAGTTAAATACTTCAGTTATAAATAATCCTGGTCATATATCGAGGAGGGCGAAGAATAATCCACGGAACAAGTAAGTTTTGTAATTATTTTTCAACTAGTTTGGAATTGTTATCTTTAAATTGGTCTGTGCGTGTGTGTATCTTCGCATATCGATTGAACTGAACATAGTTTTGTTTTTTTGTTGGTATCTAGTTTTGGTTTGTAGCTTGCATAATTAGGAAATATAGTTATGCTCTTCAATGCCATTTTGCCTAAAAATCTAAGTTTTTAATTGATGAAGTTCTTGATTTTGTTGAATTCTAAACTCTGTTACTTTTTGAATTTTGATACAAAATAAAAAATTAGTGTGTCACCATCGAACTAAATTGTGTCAATATTTTGCAAATACAAAACTTTCAAACAAAACAACTTTTTTCGTATATTTTTCTATCCTTCGTAACTGTTTTCTATTTAATTGGAAAATTGCGGCTTTCTTTTATTTAGGTTTTTTGAAATAGAATTAGTTTATGTAGCTTGGAATTATAGTTGTTTTGCAGTTTTGGTGTCACTATAGTTGCTATGCAGTTTTATGTAGTTTGGGATAGTAGGTGTTATGCAGTTTATGTAGTTTGGAATTGGAACTGTTAAACGTCAGTTTAACAGTTATGTAGTTTATGTAGTTTGCAATTATAAAATACATTCATGTAGTTGGGAATTGTGGGTGTTATGTAGTGTATGTAGATTGGTAGTTTGGATAGTAGTTTGGATAATTATAAACTACTCTGTCATTTTGTAAATACAAACTACTCAGTAGATTTATGCACATTGGAATTGTATGTTATGTATTTTGAAAATGTCATTTCTTAATTACAAACTACTCTGTGAAAAATTGCATGATGATGAAGTAGATTGGATAAGTAGTTTGCAAAATGCATGTGTGGTAGTTTGGATAATTACAAACTACTCTGTCATTTTGTAAATACAAACTACTCATTAGTTTGGAACTATATTTTATGTACTTTGGAATTTTACAAGTAGTTTGGAATATGTGGCTGAGGTAGTTTGATATTGAGTCAGTAGTTTGGTATGTGTAGGTTAGATTGATAGCTTGCGTAAATAGCATTTGTCGTTGTGCTCGTAGATGTCATTTTTCTTGAAATTGTCATTTCGTAATTACAAACTAATCTGTTGAAAAATTCCATGTTAAATAAGTAGTTTGCATTATGTAGCTGTGGTAGTTTGGATTAGTAGTTTGGATAATTACAAACTACTCTATCATATTGTAAATACATACTACTTAGTTGTTTTGAAAATTTCCCAACTACTTTTTGAAAACTTCAAAACTAGTATGTGTAATTTTAAACGTCTTCAAAAAGTATTTTTGAATTTAAATATGTTAAATTCAGTTTGGAATTCTCTTAGTTTTGAGTTTGAAACTACTCTGTGTAATTCAGTTTCGAAGAGTAGTTTTGAATTTTAAACTACTGTGTGTAATTTTAAACGTCTTCAAAAAATATATGTTAAATTCAGTTTGGAATTCTCTTATACAAATTTTTCCATTCAATGGTATATTTTATTTCTTTTAGAATTTATGTGAGCATGTTAATGTTTGCAATTGCAATGGTTAGTTTTCATGTTTTGACATCTAGCAATATTGATTTTTCTTTAGTAAGATTTTTCTCACCAAAAACAATATTTGCACTTTTGTATCAGAAACTGTGGACATGTAGATCCGGTGGGAAAATTGCTTTTTTGGTCCATTATATTGTCAACTTTCCAATTTTGGACCAAGATATTGTCCACTATCAAAACACATACACGAAGTTGACAAAATCATCAAAAAAGGTACAAAATTATCCAATCCGGGCTTGATGGCTGACGTGGAAAGATCCAATCTTTATTTATCAATTTTTATTTAATTTTAATGCAGAAAAAAAAAGCCTAAACTACCCAAACTACCCCCAAACCCTTCACATCCCTCCACAATGGTCCAAGTTCCTCAGCAAACACCACCCCACCATCGCCGTCACAATCCTCAGCTCCGCCGCCGAGTCAGCCGCGGCCTTTGTCTCCGCCGTCCCCTCCGTCACTTACCACCGCCTCCCACGTCATGGAGATCGCTGGCGGCTGCGACGTCCAGGAGAGCATCTCCACCTTCACCACGTGTCGCCAGAGAGGGGTTTGCATCCTCAACGGCAACGGCACCGTCACCCTCGGTCAGCCGGCGTCCCCTGGCGCCGTCGTCTCCCTGCACGGCAGGTTCGAGATCCTCTCCCTCTCCGGCTCCTTCCTCCCGCCGCCGGCTTTTTGGGGAACTAATCGCCCTCCTTTCTGATKTTTTCATTCATTCACGGACGACAATTTGAGCCCGTATTTCCCGGCCCGATTGAAACCCTCTAACGCCAATCCAAGTTTCCTGTTCTTCACACAAGCTAATACGAACATATCGAGAATAATCGAGAATAAGACTATTTGCGCACGAATTGTCACTAAAAGTCAAAAGGGCGTGATAGAGCGCGGGGACCGAGACGAAATTTACTCGATTCACGAATAAATGCAATAGGGATTGAAGTTTGGGGTATTTTTTGTCATTGGCGACGACGATAAAGAGCTTGGCGTAGTGTTCGTTGGAGTGTGTTACCTGAAAAGTGTGCTGGGACCATTTGAAGAAGGATACGATTAGGTCGGAGTTGGTGTTGAATTGGAAAAGCTGGTGAAGGACAGCGGTTGGGCTGGAGGATTCTGTAATGGATTTGAGCTGCGACCACTGTTGGTTGGAGATGTTTGCTTAATTCATTTTCTTCTGATGATGACATGATTTTCATTTTTCTGTAGTTTGTTGCAAAATCATATATATTTTGCATTAATTTTAATTATTTTCTTGATTAATTTCTTATATATATTTTGCATTAATTTTAATCATTTTCTTGATTATTTTCTTTTTCTAAGAGTAGTTCTTTTTGTTATTTTTTCTTGTTTGGGTTTATTTTCATTTTGAAGGGTTTGAGGGTAATTTGGGTAGTTTAGGCTTTTTTTTTTATTTTTCTGCATTAAAATTAAATAAAAATTGATAAATAAAGATTGAATCCTGGCACATCAGCCATCAAGCCCGGGTTGGATAATTTTGTACCCTTTTTGATGATTTTGCCAACTTCGTGTATGTGTTTTGATAGTGAACAATATTTTGGTCTAAAATTGAAAAGTGGACAATATAATGGACCAAAAAAGCAATTTTCCCTAGATCCGGTTGATGAAATTCTTGTAATCTTTAATCTGAAATATTACTGTCTTTTTTGTTTTTCCTTTTTTCTTTTCACTGAAAGTACCGTCTTTTTCATTGCAGGATTTGCAGCGGACAAATTCAGTGGCAGTCACTGTGAATAATCTTTTGCAAATGTGATACAAGTTAATATTTTATTTCTACAGTTTTTCTTTGAGAGGCTTACAGCAGGTTTTGTCTCGGAGCGCATGGGGATTATCTATCTGGTTATAAGGCTTCTGCCTTTTGTTAGGAAATAAAACAAGTTATGAATGTTGTATGAATGTGGGTGTTTGTTTTGTTGTACCATTATGTTTATCAGCCTTTATCATGTCATAATGTTTATGATGACGTCTTGACCTGCACCTTAGCGCAACTGTAAATTACATCTGAATATGTGTATCGCTTGTAACTAACAAACATGTCCTTGATCAATAGAATAAAGCTTACGCTTTCTCCAAGTTATTTGATTGAATTCCAACTTCGTAACAACTCAAAGTGCCTTCTTTCTTTTTAATAGTGAATAATCTTTTCTCAAAGTCACTGTGAATAATCTTTTGCAATATTTATTAGGCTGTAACCCTGACCACTTTGACCAAATAGTCAGCCATCACTATAAATATAAAATTATTAACATATAATGATCACAAGCCCCTCACAAGGCAGCAAATAAACAATCTTTTACAAACTTCCTTTTTTACCTTCGGTATAGGAATCATCTTTGCAATATACAGAAATGACAGACACCCTAAATAAAAGCAAAAACATTTCAGTCCAAACCCACATGCAATGCATGCCAAGACAAGATGATCATTAACACTTTCCAACAACAATACTCTGTTGAAATTTGCAATGAAAGATTAT
This sequence comes from Phtheirospermum japonicum, assembly GCA_014905375.1. Classification (NCBI taxonomy): domain Eukaryota; kingdom Viridiplantae; phylum Streptophyta; class Magnoliopsida; order Lamiales; family Orobanchaceae; genus Phtheirospermum; species Phtheirospermum japonicum. The sequence goes on from BMAC01000195.1 coordinate 309,470, forward strand.
GAACTACTCTGTTGAACAATTGCAAACTACATAAACCATAAATCTGTTAAACTACTATGTTAAACAATTTAAAAAATCGTCTAACGTTTATAATTCCAATAATACTCTGTTGAAAATCACAATTAAAGATTAGGAACTACTCTGTTAAATAATTACAAACAACATAAACCACAAAACTGTTAAACTACTCTGTTAAACAATTGAAAAAGCCGTCTAACATTTAGAATCCCAAACTACTCTGTTGAAAATTATAATTAAAGACTACGAATTACTCTGTAAAAACTGAAATTACCAATTCTTGCAAGCCATGTTACTCAAAGACTAAAAGAATTAAGCCAGATTTCAAGATGCAGCTCAGTCTGGAGTTCCATTTGACCTACATCTAATGCTTTAGTTCTATACCAAATAGTTTCAGAGTGAAATTTTGGTATGTAACAAAAAAAAAAAAAACTTGAAAATAACTAGCAAGAGCTTTTTTACTAGTAATATATAGGCGGAACAAAGGGAAGGGCATCATCACTTCATAGGGCCCCAAGTTAGTCAGCACTTTCTTCTAATTTAAAGACATTTAATGAATAAAAGATGAATTGGATTGAATCCAGCAATTACGTTATTCAAACAAGGAAGAAATTGCAATTAGGTGTCCCTCCAAATAAATATTTTTTCAAGAATAACAATCAAAAAGTGACAATACTATTAGTTCGGAATTTGTTTGTAATAAATTAGAACTAGTTCACTCAAAAAAATTGCTATATAGTATGAAAAACAAAAAAAAAACTTTGACAAAAAAATTCACTCACGAAAATCATTTCTTATTTTCAATACATATCAAATTATGTGTTCGAATGATTTGAGACTCTATTCGAGTAGTTTATAATTTGTTTGTATTCAGAATATCTGCTGCAATTCGAAACTATTCGAAAACGTACCGCTGCGGTTCGAAACAAATTATGAAAAATATATTTTGCAAACTATCTGTTGCAATTTGAAAGCATCAAAAATAAATTCTGAAAATTGAAGAGATGAACTGATTTTCACAAAAAAGTTTTTTTCAGAACTATACGCTGCAATTCAAAAAAATTCAAAACTTGAAATATACTGCTACAATGCAAAAAAATATCAGAATTCGAAACTATCTTTCGAAACTTGAAACAAAATATTCAGAAAGTTCTGCTGCAATTCAAAAAAAAAATTCATGATTCTGCTTCAATTCAAAAAATTCCGAAAACTACATTTTGCAATTCGAAACTTGCGACAAAATACTATGAAAATAGAAAAGGAGAAGAACAAAAGTTTTCCGAAAAAGTTTTGTCAGAAGAATAGATGACATACCATCAGTGTCCATTTGCAAACAACGACAGTTAGAATTGTATGTTATCAACTGTGTATGATGGCAGGAATACAAAAGTCGATTGATATTCGGTAGTTTAAAATCTCATCCAGAGAACCATAGCTTATCTGCGATTGACGTGGAGTGAAAGTTGATTGCGATTGACGTGGGCGGAGTAAATTGATTGCGTGAATTATGATTTATCACCATGCAGATTTCCCAATCTGATTTTCTTTCCACCGGGGAGGGATTTTTGTTTGTTCAGTTATTTTGGGGCAGAATTGTCCATATACTACTTAGTAAGGATTATATTGTATCTATTTATCTTATATGAGAATAAAAAGATTCGTAAGATTTTATGAGAATTTGATTTTGTGACGTATAACTAAACGGGAATTTTCCCTAAATTAAATAACTCAAAGGTTAAATGATTATTTTTACCATTTAGTCCCACCAAATCAAGGAAATCAGACACTTCACATGAAAAATTATCTTTTGGGAACCAATTGACCAATTAGTCGCACCAAACCCCAAAACCCAGTCGACTTAATCTCAACCGTACAATTTGAGTTTTTGGATAAATTGTCATGTCCCATCCTTTTAACCAAACGAGACCATAATGGATTATCCATTTATTATTTTCAGTCGTACAATTCGGACTCTAAGTGTCCCGGCCCGCACAATGAAATTGCAATTTGCACATTCGATTACAAAATTATTTTCTTTTTTGTAATAATTAAAAATAACAATACAAAGAATCTAATCTGCTGCAGGCAGCACAAATCAAGATTGGCGGGTACTGCATTATTAAAAAGAAAAAAAGAAAAAGAAAGAGAAAAAAAAAGGTATGTAGCATGTTTATTTATTGCTCATCTAGTTAAATATATTGAAAATAAATCTTTAAAAAAAATAAAGAAAGAAGCTTTTCTTGTTCTCCATTATATATTCTACCAAAGTTGATAGTCCCCACCTTTTTTGATTCAATTTCACTCCACAACAGAATTTTGTTGACCCCTTTTCTTTCCATAGTCCACAGACAGCTTTCAATATTGGAATCCTACTGTATATCGAAAAGGCCTCTCTAGATTTTTTATTTATTTTTTCTTTTAATTTCATTTCTGTAGCACTGTAGGCACAGTTATGGCGGAGAATAGTGGCGTTGGAGCTGCGAACCAAACTGCTCGAGAAGATGAAGATAATATTATCCATGCCCATTATGATCCGGTTGCTCTCTTTGTCTCTGTCCATTTGTTTTTCTGTGCAAATATCAGTCGAAGTATGTGTTTATCAGTTGCAATTTTATTGTTCCGAGTTTTGTAAGCTGCAATAGTTGGTTGATTATAATTTTCTTTTTTCTTATGCTTAATTTTGATATTTCAATGGGTTTATGGGCTTGAAACACCTATGAACTCATAAGTTGTTGATATATGCTCAGATTTCTGTGAATGAGATTCTGGTATTAAAGAAATTGGAAAGAAAAATAAAAACCAATTCAAATCTGGATTAAATAAAATTCAATTTAAAGAAAAAAAAAATCTGGTAAGAGTGAGTTTGCAAGTTTATGGGTTGGTTTGAAGTATCCTTTTGAGTTAGACAGAGATACATGTATATTTGTTGTACAAAGAGTTATCGATCTAACCAATAATGTAATATAATCTCATGCTATATGAAATTCGAGAGGTATGGTTGATTTATTTTCGTAGAAATTGGTTTTGCGTTTTACTTTACATAATTTAGTTAAAATAGTAAGACAATGAAAGAAGAGGGTTCATAGTTCACTAGTTATATGAAACTTAAGGGGAAAAGTTGAGGTAAGTGGATTTGATTGTAATGTTAAATTGCTTAGCTTAATCACACTAGGCCTAATTTTAGACGTTCATATGGGATAACTGAATCGGAAGGGCGAAAATTTGGTTCATGTTCTTTTTCTTCCCTTTTTCCATATCGGGCAATTTCAATTCATACTTAATTAATGTGTATATTATATGTATCTCTCAGTTCAGTTTTTAGTTACATTTATGACTTGTAAAATGTGTACCACTTGTAGTTTTGTGTTTATACTTTCTATATCCATAACAACAACATAAACCAGTTTAGCTAGTGAGTGTTTTTTTTTTTTTTTTTTTTGAGCCATTGTTTAGTGAGTGTTTGAAAACACTTTAAACAGTGAATTTTAACTGCTGGCTATAAGAAAGTAGTTTTCAGTGTTTTCAACTGCTAACCTCTGCTTCTTGTTTAGCATAGTTTAATCATAATTTAAAAGTAGGGGAGATGTGTTTTAGATTTCTGTTTCTGCTTCTCGTTTGACTTTTTACACACACGAAAAAAGCACTTCTACTTTTCTGCAATTTATTCATCAAACGCTCACTCTCCTTTAACTCCTCGGACTTTTAGCTTCTATACACAAACACTACTGATTTCTAGCTCTCAGCTACTTTCCACTTATGCTAATATAAAATCACTTCCTCTAAAAGCAGAAGTCCGCATGAAGGTGTCCACAATCATTTTTTCGTTTGTTATGATTTTTTATTTTTTATTTGGATTATTTAACAAAATGAAAAATGCTACCAGAAAGATGAGAGAGAAGAAGCCACCTTAATGCACCCCAGACGACCAAACCTCTCGTCTTTGGAGATACCGACGCGGTCTTTAGAAAGGGCATTGTCCGATTTTACGACGATGGATAATGTCCCGAGCCCCAACTCCACTAGATCAGGATTGCCACCTAGACCAACTTCGGCAAAACTGAAATCGTCCGTTAAAAACATGCTCCCGCAAAAAAGCATCAGGGGTAAAAACCCGTCGCAAGAAGCCGAAAAAACAGTACTTATAATCCCGGACACGCCCCTTTCAGACAAGCCCTCGACTTCAAGATCATTTTCCTTGAATAAAATATTGTTCTCGAAATCGGCACATTCGTTACCCGTCACACCAATGGCAAATAATGCTGATCCTAAGCCCTCTCAGGAAATTCATGTGGATCACCAATCCTTAACGTCTGTAAGTATGTATAATTGATTCTGGGAGAAAAATTAGTCCAATATTTTATTTTATTTTTCGCAATTTTGGTTCCATAAGTTTTGGATTTGTGCAATTCTGGTCATATAAATTTAATTTGGTCGTGGGGAACTATTTCAATATTTCTCTTATTCCCAAAATGCTCTTTGTGGTCAATATTTCTCTTATCCCGACTTATTTACGAAGTCAAGATATATTTATGGTAGTAAGATAATTATGAGAAAAGAGAGGGGACAAATTATTTAGGAGTATTATTAATTGATTAGGGGTATATTAGTCAAAAATTTATGTTCTTAATTTTTAACATAACCTCTAAAACGACATTTAGTAAAGAACGGAGGGAGTATTGTTTTTTACTGAGTGGTGAAATTGTCACAGGACTAAAATCACAACTTCAAAAGTTACAGGACCAATTTTGCAATTTTCCCGCTGATTCTGTCGGACCTTTTTCTAACTGAACTTTGTTTTTGTACAGCAAACTGAAGTTAAGCAATATATGACACGTTCGTTTTCGGTTCCAGTAAATGTAAAAACCCGAAGCTTGAGACGGACAGATTCGTCTGGAGGTTTAATACGAGTAATATCATCAAACCGTCGGCCTGCAATTGTGGAAAATGCCTCCCCGGATATATCTCCTGACATAGAAGCAGGTATTTATTTATTTGCATCGGATTTTGTTGGCTCTTAGGATGCCAGTTTAATATATATTATGAGTGATCCTAATTTGTAACTTTATAAGTGTTAGATACCAGTAATGCAAAGGCCTCACTGCTCGTATAAATTATATTTAGTATGTTTTGCTTTTTAACGAGCAATCACACATTTTAATATAGGAGCTAGTATAGTTGGGGTTGGGTTTGGGTTCTCAACCCAATAACCCGAGCCGACCTTTTTTTTTTTTAGTGTTAGATTTTACCTGAACCTGATCCAAATGACAGGTAAATTTTAAAAATCTGAATAACACATCTATTTATATGTGTTGTACTAACGGGGTAGCTGTAATATTTTTATAAATGTGAAGGAGGGTTTTGAAATGTTTTTTGCTTATGAATGGAATAAATATAAGACGAAATAAAATCTCTGGGTCATCTGTAATTTCGAAAGTTAAATATTGGTGTGTGTAAGTAGATAAAACCTCAAGGGTACTTCTTATAATAACCATATTTATTATAGGCAAAATTGCAAAATACCCCAGTAACTTATGGGTGGTGGCATTTTAATACCACTATGTATACGTGGTGGCACATTTACCCAGTAACTTACAAAAAATCGCAAATTAACCCCAACTTTCTCCGGATTTTTTTTCCCCGACGGAATCTTTCAATTTCCAGTGATAAATGGTAATTTTGACCAATTTTGACTTTTTTTGTCAAGTTAATGATGATATTGCAAAAAAAAATAGAAATTCACTTTAAAATTTAGAAAATGGAAAATTATTTTATAAAATCCAATGCAAAAGTATATATTAAAATATATTAAAAAATCTGGAAAAAATTGTTTTATAAAATGTTTTTAAAATTTTTTTGAAAAAAATTCTTTTTTTTATTTTTAAATAAATGTTTTTATAGAAATTTAAAATTTTATAAATCGTTTTTGAATTAATAAATTTCCAGGTTTTGGTTTACTTTTATATTTTAATAAGAAAATTGCATATTTAAAAGAATTTTAGATATTGTAAAATATTTTTTGTCAATTTTATATTTTGAATACTTTTTTCTTGCACATTTAAAACATTCTTTTTTATTTTTAAAGTGAATTTCTATTCTTTTAATACTTATTTTCGCCACATCAGCATTGACTGCAAAAAAGTCGAAATTGGTCACATGTCGCCGGAAAATGAAAGATTCTGGCGATGTATTTTTTTGCGGCGAAAATTGGGGTTAAATTGCTATTATTGTGTAAGTTATTGGGTAAATTTCCCACTACATATACATATTGGTATTAAAATGTCACCACCCATATGTCACTGTGGGTATTTTGCAATTTGGCCTTTATTATATACAGTGGCCAATTTTACAAAATTCAATAACTCACGTATTCTTTATTACTCCCTCCGTGTCACAAAGATAGTCTACTTACCATATTTAACATATCATTAAATTTTCATTTTCACATATACCCTTGGTTAATATTTTTGAAATACTAATTTTCTTCATGGTAAATTGAAAATTGATGATTACAATGCAAAATCTTACTAATCCAATGACAAATATACTAATTCCAACACTGATTTCTATAAGTATTAATTGACATTAATAAATCCAAGAAGGGTGTAATTGGAAAATACTATTTAGATTAATGACTTAACTATATAAACTACTCATTTCTTAATCCGTGTGTAATCAACCGCAAGACTGCTATTTTGGGACGGAGGGAGTATAATTTAATATTATTTTTTAATAGATAATGCTGGGGAGGATATTCCAGAAGAAGAAGCTGTTTGCAGAATATGTTTAGTGGAGCTCGGAGAAGGCGGCGAAACATTGAAGATGGAGTGCAGCTGCAAAGGAGAGCTCGCGCTTGCACACAAGGACTGTGCCATCAAGTGGTTTAGTATAAAAGGTAACAAGACATGTGACGTTTGCAAGCAGGATGTACGGAACCTTCCGGTAACGTTACTGAAATTGCAAAACCCTCCTAATAATGTAATACGAAGACCGTCGTCTGCTGGGGTCCAGCAAAGGGAATCGACTCGTTACAGGCAAGTTTTATCCTTGATGTTGTAATTTTTATTTTTATTTTCTACTGTCAAGATTTATCTTTGTATTTTATTATTAATTTGGTGTGTTTATTGATACTATGAACTCGTGCATCAAATTATTTTCTTCTTTACGACATATGAACAAAACAATAAATCAAAGGTTTTAGAAAATTACAGAAACCCCTTGAGGTTTGATTTTGTATTGCACTTTGCTCCTATTGTCAGTTGACCGTTAGAAATTTGCTGAAGTCGGCATTTTTTTTTTTTGTTTTTTTGAAATATTATTCTGAATCCACGTATGATTAGTTGTGTTATTAAATAAATAAATGAGAAAATAGGAATTTTGTGCAGAGCAGGAGTTAATTGAGACATTTGAATTAGAGTATAGAAATAGATCTTTATATATGTTTTAAGGAAATTCTGTCAATTTCAAAGCTTGTGCTCTATTCACTTCAAACTTAAATAGAGAACCCCAGAAGAAAAAACATAAATATTTTCTGTTAATATTTTCACAGATCAAAGAATGCATCTAATTTTCTCATTCCTCAATGAACAAATAATGTACATTACCACACCAAAAAACAAGATTATTTTTCAGACAACTCCTAAATGTTACAAGATTTCCACATTTGGGAAATATAAATACAATGTTTAATTAATAGTTGTATTATTCTGTATCCACGTATTGCTGGGTTTATAATTTTCTAATTCTTGGCAGGGTCTGGCAGGACGTGCCGGTTCTTGTCATGGTCAGCATGCTTGCATATTTTTGTTTTCTGGAGCAACTTCTGGTAACCGTTGCTTGTCTTTTATTATTTCTCATTTGTTTATAATTGTGTTTATTGACAACTGTTAAAAGTGTTGGTGCATCATTCATTCTTTAACCTTCTGCTTCGACCACCCTTCCTTCACTGTTTTTTTTTTTGTTATTATTATTATTTTTTGTTGGGTAAGCATTGCAGTCTGAATCATCTAAAAGTGATATGCAAGATCTTCATAAGATTCATGAGATTCTATGAGAGTACAAAAATGTTAACCAGATTTAGACATATTGTAGACTATATCAATTAACGCAGTAAAATTTTCTTATTAGTGTTCTTTCTATGTAACCATCGGCAAAACCCCACAACACCTTTATGACACGTTCTACTGACCAATGAGCTAATTTGGCGTGATGTATTTCAACACTAAATAATTATCTTGTTTAATATTTTTTTATATTTACTTACACAAATAAGACTAATTGTTCTTATACCACATGAGCTTAGCTCAAGTGGTATCAACCTCCCCACTTTGAGTTGAGGTCAGGGGATCATATTCTCTTTTGCATAGAAGTTGACAATGTCACCGAAGCATTCATATCATGTGGGGTCAATTTAGTTGTTTTCTTACTTGAGCATAAGCAAGGATATAGTTTTAATTATGCTATGCATAAGTAGATATACACTATCTTTCGTCTCGTCTTAGATTTTGCCCCTTATTATTATTTTTAATGAGTTTTGTCCATTACAGGTGTCTGACATGGGACCTCGAGCTCTTGCCATATCTTTGCCTTTTGCTTGTGTTTTAGGTCTCCTTTCATCAATGATTGCATCTACTATGGGTAAGATCATCCACAGCTTTAGTTTCTTCTCATTCATTATTTTTACGCAAATGTTTCTGGTGGATCGCAAAAATTACCAATTATTTTATTTATATATTTTTTATTTGTTTCTTTTTTTTTTTTTGTGTGTGTGTGGAATTTTCTAGTATATTTCTTCATGAGAACATATCATTTTTTAAACCTAATTGTAATAACTGGTGAATTTTTCTTAATTATTACCTTCTTTTTTTCTGTTTTAATAGTTACACTTGAAAAAAATGATGTTTAGAGACAAACTAGAATGATAATTTCATGATTGGCAGTGAGCAAGAGTTACATATGGGCTTATGCTTCTTTCCAGTTTGCAATAGTGATCCTCTTTGCTCACATATTCTACGCCGTGGTGAGAGACGCTTTTTTTCCCTTCCTTTTTTTTTTTCCAGCTTATCATTGTCTTTTTTGTTTTGGAGTTTAGGCTCTGTCTGATCTAAATTTTCCGTTTAGCATATTTACAAAAACTACCATTGAAGTTTGACCTAATTATAGAAAACTCCAGTTATCTTTCGACATTAAAAATACCCCCTTAAGGTATTACAAACACCCTCGTATGATTTGCATTTTGTTATCATCTCCCTGTTGAGGGCAGAATTTGTAATATAGAACATTTATTAAGGGTATATTTGTAATTTGAAAGATAGCTAAAGTTCTTCTCTAATCTGACTATACATCAAGGTTTTTTTTTAAGGGTTAATTACGAAAAGTACCCTTGAGGTTTCACCTAATTACCCAAAAAAAATAAACTTTCAAAATTACAAAAAATAACACTGGAGATTTTATTTTGTTTTACAATATTACAATTAGCCCCTTAAATTTTAACACTAAACTAAACCTGAAGGCTATTTTTGTAATTTGCAAGTTAGCTTGTTTTTTTCCGTAATTAGGTCAAACCTCAAGGGTATTATCTTTTTGTTATTATTATCATTCTTTTTATATCCCTTTTCATTTTCCACGGTGAACTTTTTGATGATGTACCTGTCGTGATTGCTCGAAAAAACAAATGCAGCTCAACGTAAACGCTATCCTATCCGTGCTGCTTTCCTCTTTCACCGGATTCGGAATCGCAATCAGCACAAATTCACTTCTTGTCGAGTACATAAGATGGAGGGCCAGCCGTTATCCTCATTCTCTACCACAGCACGTGAGCAGCGGCGTACAGTCGCATCGGCCCGAACAAAGACACCAACGGCATCATCATCATCACCAACATCGAGGCCCACATAGCGATCGTAATAACCGGCCACCGTCAACTTCAGCAGCACACCATAATATATCTGCAGTGTTGGCTGAAAACCCGAGGCACCAAGAGACCTTGCAGCAGAATGTGTAAAAAAACAGCATATTTTTTAACATTAACGGTCGAAGGGACCGTTTTTGGTAGTACGGAATTTAAGTTCCTGTCCTTGTCCTCTGAGCAAATTTTGCAATTGCTGTATGGAAAAATGAGGGTTTTGGATACTAATGGGTTTTCACCATTAGGATAGTCTGGGCTTAAATTTTGTTGGAACAAGTTTCATATAATTGGTTGTAAAGTTTTCTCCACCGCAAATTGACTTTGTACGTGTTGTTGGCAAAAATATTAATTAAATCATGTCTTATGATCCTGAGTTGTTTTTCAACTAAGCATTCTAAGGGATTGTCTGCAAACACTCATAAAAAATAGGGAGAAAATAAGTGTATTTATCCACATAAAAGTTGAGAACCTTTTTTTT
>BMAC01000195.1:324818-337011 GCA_014905375.1 Phtheirospermum japonicum
TAAGCTGATCGTATTATATGTTACCCTTTTTCTCCCAGCCAGAATGCTCAATTCTTGTACAAGAATTTCAACGAGTTGGAAAAAAAAAATGAGGATTAAAACATCAGTTCAATTATGATTGAAGATCAAGAAAAAACATCACTTCATTAGTACTAAAGAAATTAACACTACCACTATATTATTTAAAAAAAAAAAAAAAAAAGATGTGACACGTTCCCAGCTTCATATCCCACCTTGAAACTCAAATTAAACAAGATTTATAATTCAGCATTTAAAGAAGAAATATAACAAACTCAGACACTCAAAATTAGTAAATCCATATAGTTGGTTTTCATTGCAAATTTAGCAATAATGTTAGAAACTGCACTCTCTGTAGTTATCTGCTGGGAACACAAACGGTTGTAATACAAATTACAAAACCAACAAACTATTATTTCCAATAAGATTACAACAATGATATCAAAATTTTGAAAACTCGAGGAAAGAGAGTGAGATGAGGGGGCACTATTTTGTGCCCAAATTAGCGAATTCCTCGGAGTTATAAATGACGTGCCTGTTTCTGGAGAATCATGCTCTCTGCATTAGCGCATGGGAGTTTAGTTTTGCAACCCAGATCACCGTACAATACTTCTCGCGTTTGGTTTTGTCAACGCTTCAATGAGCCTGAACATCCATCTATCTAGCATTCCTGTCACGTAAAAAGCCACATATCAACCACAACTGCTTAGCTGCTCTTTGCGATTTTCAATATTCTATGGGAGTGTTGACTACTTTTTTCCGTTTTCTTTTTTAATTTACTCTTTTTAAAAAGTGATTTATAACTGCAAAATTGTTGAGAATCAAACACTGATAGAATTTACTAATAGAATCTAAAAGCTGGAAATATTCGAGTTGGTGTGTTTAGGGGGAAAAACAACTTTCAAAATTAGCTTTTCAAACACAAAAACACCTATATATGAATGACATTGGTATTTACTATTTAGGAAGAGAAAGGAAATTCTGGATTATGATAGGGGACAAAAAAGTGAGTAAAGGACTGTATAAAACAAAAATTACAAAAATACCGAAAGCACTTCTACAAAATCAGAAGCATCCACCCACAGCTTTTAGGTTTTGATTAAATGGAGCAAAAGTGGAAAATTTTCTAACACTAAAAGTGATTTTTTTTAAAAGCTAAATAACGAGAACCACGTTTTTTTGGGGTTTTTTTTTTTTTTGAGGCACTCTCTACATCACATTACTCAGTTAAAACATTATTGAGATTTGAGACAAATCTTGTTTTCATCCAGTTATTACATATTAAAAACAAATAAAGAAATTCAAAAGCTGGCATGTTGTTTGGCTAGTAGACAAGCCCAAGCGTGTCGGGTAGATTGTGCCCATTTTGGCCAACTCGCAGAAATGAACAAGGTAAATCCCATTCATTGAACAAGTCATGGAGACAGAGTTAGAAAGCATATGAACCCTTCCCATGGTTTCAGTAACTACTAATTACATAAACTCATGCACTCTCAGAGGCAATCAGAGAATAAAAGGTGAAACGAACCTGTTAAAGCAAATGTACCACCCAATACTGCACAGAGACGTGTGATGAAGTGGAGAAAACTACGACGTTCCTCCCTAATAGTCACAGTAATCGGTGACAAATCATACAAAAAGTACACAGCTGCAACGAAAAAGCAACAATAATTCCTCAGCACAAAATTGGATCAAAGGGAATGGAAAAGGCTAAAACCTTGATCTTTGAAATAATGAAAAGTGAAAACTTACCAGGCCAAGTTCTATCGACCTCATTAATTGGAGAAAAGTATTCAGTGACAGAGAACTGATTTGTCGGTAAAACTTCCTTTGAGATATACTTATATTCAGTCGGAACAATCTAGAGCATAGGAGAACAAGAATTTCAAATGACGGGACTGGTTTTAGAAATTGTAAGATGACGAAAAAAGGTAACCATTTTCTACACCTATAAATCAATTTTCTGATATCTTCTCTTACGTTTAACTGTCCAAGTCCATCAAAGTACATCTTTTAACACCGTGTAAACAATATAAGTATAGAATGGCTTAAGTTTCAGAGTTTCATCTGTGATTGAAAGAACTCAAACCTTTATGTAATACTTGAATGTTCCACTTGCCCCACGCAATATCCGGGATGTGTCATCAAGTGGGTTATGGATCCCAGGATATTTAGGCCCAAACGACAAATCATGAATCATATGACTCACGTTGACATGAGAAGAGCCCTCAAAAATCTGCAAAAGAGAACATGGTGAAAATGTAACCAAAACAGAATTACAAAATTTTCAACTCAAATATAATGAAAATTCATTTGCTACATTAGTCGACGTGAACTTATGTTTTGGTGCGGCTAGGTGACTTGATTGGAAATTTTGAATAAAAAGGGCTTCAGAAATTTGCCAAATCTTCTAGTTTAGCAAGGGGCCATAATTTATGAAATTGGAAATGAGCAAGTTTTTAAAAAAAAAATAAAATCATTGGCATGGGGTAGAAGTGTAACCATATGTGTGTACTTTTTGAAATGTCACATTACGCAGTCAACTCAAGTAATGCGAACACATGCAGTACCAAAAAGTGACGGCGAAAACATTTCAATTTGCAAAAATTGAAAAGAAAAAAACTCAGCAAGGAACCCTCGTACACACGAACAACATAATGCAAACTCGGGGGACACTCGTAGGGTTTATTTAGCATAACAAGCAATCCTGGTACAAGTACAGTGATAAAGCCAAGAAGAGTGAAAGGATGATTTTAACTCGGAATAGACTAGTGCTACTGAAGACATAATTTAATCCCTACTAATACAAACATCCAAAGGAGATTCATAATCCTGCACAAAACCACTACTGAATCTTCATGATGAATACATCAAAGGGAATACAAGAAACCAGGAAAGAGACATATCAAGAGAACACTTCATTTGAACATTCATCGTTAATTTCTTTTATCAGGAAATCTAAAACCAATGGTTGAGCTCATAAACATCATAGAGAAATCTTACTGGACTTCACACTCAAATTTATTCATTTAGCAAATATATGAAATATATATATATATCAAGGAATAATTTAGATATCTGACTAGTTCTAATTTATTGATTAAAAATATTATCTTTTAAACAAATAAAATAGTAAAAACGTGAAGTTTAAGTAAATGAGTCAACTGACCATTTGTGCCACAAAAATATTCAATCCGTGAACTGAGATATGAAAGTTCCCGGCAACCCTTTGCACATCTAAAACGCCATACACCTGCAACAATCAATGGATTGAATGAAAGATAATACCTGAAACCAAGCAGAGCTTGTACATTCGAGCCCCCCTTCCATTATCACTCATTGGTGAAAGTTAAAAAGTAGAGGCTTCCCTTCTGCCATTGTACTTGCAAACACAGGCGAAATTTTGCTGACAAAAGAGGCAAAGAAAAAGAGCATACCCTGCAACCTTCGCCATTAGCCAATGCGTGCTTCACCTTCTTGATCATATTTTCAGCCTCTTCATCAAGATTCTGGAGCTTAATTTTGTGGTCAGACTCCTCATGGTGATCTTTCTGGTCATCTGAGCAGTGTTCACAAGATTTTTGTTACAAACAACCTTCCTCTTTTTTTCACATAGGAAATAAAGAGATTGACTACAGAACTATATGTCATATAAAGTTCCAGAAAAACTAACCGTGCCCATGACCATGTGCATGTTCCTTCTCCACAAGGTCAGACAAATACTCTGTGCCAATGATATGTCCATCCTTATTCAAGCGAAGCTGAAGAAACAATTAAATCATAAGCACTATGAAAGACAAGCATCTTAAATATCACAACACATAAAATAGCATTGTCCCCATGTATTACCAACCTTTTTATTGGCATATAAAGAAAATCCAATAAAGTCAGCCAGAAATAAAATAGAGAAGTTGAAATAACACCCTAACCTTCCATATATTTGTGTCAAGATCAACTTCATGCTTCCCCGACATATCAATTGCATCTACGCTTAGAACTGCAAAATCATATTTAGTAAAATAACAGGTGGAAAACGTTAATAACTTACAAGAAAAGAGTTTCAGAACCACATGGATGCAAAGATTTTACTGAAGGAGAGGTGAGGAGAAGGTGATTATAAACAAATTATAAAAAAGGCTAACCATCACAGGGCAGAGAGGGGAATGTCATATTTATATGGATCGGAAGCGTTTCTCCGCGTTTTGAGTCAACTGCCATCTGACAAAGTGTAATATGTCACACTACGAACTGATCAAGATTAACAATGGTAGATTAAAAGCATAGAAAGTAAAATATTTAAAATGGTTTAAAAGAAAAGTGACCTGGTGTACAGTATATGTTGACAGATAATAAGACAGCTCGTGCAAGAACAAAGTCGCCATGATTACCAGTCCAACAATAGAAACTGATAAGAAGAACGAAAATTTTTAAGGTTAGTGGCGTCATACATCATTCTGTCACAATCAGTTAATTGGAAAACCATCTTCAAACCCTGTAACTAATAGGGAAAATTGAGTGCATCATAATTGTTTAAACACACTAGAATCGTGATAAGAGACGATGGAATACAATTCTCAGCATCAAGCTCATAAATGTCTTGCACCTATTGACTAGAAGTGCACCCAGATATACTTGATTAAAACAAAAAATCTATTACATGGTTTTTGAAATCCAAACGGCCAAAAATAAGCTCCCCAAAATAAGAACGGCGTTTTGATAAAGACGACAATTTTCTAACAAATCCCACAATTACAAAATCCTCAACTCAGGTAGCATGCACAATTCAAAGTTCAATCTTTCAAAAATTCAGGATTCGAGCACAAAGATAGATTCCATTGCGTTCATTTACAATTGGAGAACTTGCTGATCAGAGCAATTATGGATCAATGAAATAACAAACCAATGAAAAAGAGATACCAAGGGCGCCTGATTTTGTCTTCTGCAGCAAATGCTCCTCCGCGCGCGGAAATGCATCGAGGCTTCTCAGTGCTTGCTTCAAATTACCCATCTTGATTTCTTCGGTTACGCCAATATCTTTTGCAACCCTAATTTCCCTCTTGAATCAAACAAATCATGCAATCACCCGTCCACTGGAGGCAAAAACGGAAGGGAAAGGAAAAATAGGAATTCAGCAAACAAAGACGTAAATTCTGATTTCGCGATCGAACAATTCGAAAATTGACATTGAATTTCACTTTGCGGCATACATATAGATATCTACGTGCCATTGAAATATTTAAATTACCGTCTGTCAGAGGGACAGAGAGACGAGTTTCTCAATTTGCGCCTGCAAATGTGCAATTGATCAATGCGAAATGGGATGAACATACAACGGGGCCACACCCTAAAAAGGAAGAGAACAAAAAAAAACGAAAAATGTTACGGGCCGAAAGAAAGTCCAGTTTGTTCAGAGTCCAGTAGATTTGGAAGGAGCAGACCAAATACCACAAAATTTAGTAAATTATTATGGGAAGAGGATAAAATACACACTTGAATCATTTTATTATAACCAATTAATTGTAATAATTATGTATTATGTGAATGATCTGCCTACCCCTAAATTCTAATCTTATACTTATAAAAGGGACTCTAGTTCTCATAATAATACACACTATTTCATCACTCTCTCTTCTCTCATTTCTCTCACTCTCTTCTCGCTTTCTTCTCTCATTTCGCAAAAAAATTGAAGAATCGTTTCATTAAATTTTAACCGTTGGATCGGTTTCAAGTTTTTACAATATATTCAAGACTTATCAAATTAAGATGTGAACGGTGGAGATCTTATTTTAATCTCTATGGAGTTCAATAGTAGATTCTGAACAAAATAGTTTTTTGTTCATGTAATTGTCGGTGCAGATTTTTTCAAAAAATAATTTCACACAATTTAGTCGTTGGATCAAGTTGATATTTGTATTAAGACATATAAAAGATGGTTTTGGACGATGGAGATCGATATTATATAGCTCTATCTTATCAAAATGTCATCGATTTAAAGTTGTTTTCTGAAGAAACACTATGAGAATACTATGAGATCTACAATTGCTCTTGAAAAATCAATCTTTTTTATTTGATTATTATTTTACTATCATGTGTTTTAATTATATCATTTCAAGTTGTTTATCCTGAAATAGAACAACTAAGTATATTATTCCGAAAGAATATACGTATGTATTCTTATTTCATTTGATAATTCAATATTTCTGAAGAATATATATGTTTTTAAAATAACCATTCATACTTGTACTCAAATTATATCATAATTCAATATTCCTAAAGAACATGGATTTTTTTAAATCTAAATTAAATCATTGTGATCTTGAAGTATCGCATGTTATGATATATGATACTTATTCCTCAAGAATTTTTAATATTTATATCTTGTTGACATTATAGTTGGAGATGAATATTTCTCTTCATGAGATTACCTTTATTTTTTCTTTCGGGCAATTGATGAAGGAGAGTTTGTCCACAATTTCATCAAAAAGTTTTGAGAATCTAGCCACCGGCACATATTTTTCACGGGTAGACTATCCAATTAAGGTACATATTTTCTCTTTTGATACAGATGTTAATCCAAATGTATGTGTTTCGACTGTGAATTTGTTCTTGTTTTTAGAGAGTTTTTAATGAATTATATCTTTTATTTTAAAAAAAGAAAAGAAAAAAATAGGCGGATACAATTAGATAATTCTCTTGATACTTTATCATGTATTTACATTCATGACATTAGAAGTTTTATCCTGTTGAATTGATAATCATGGGCAAGCATGTAGCATAATCCATGTATTTTATGCATTTCTATTTTGAGACTTAAAAAATTTTACCCCCATTTTTCTTGGAATACATTGCATAGTTGTTAATGTGCATTATGTGATAATTATAGTACTTTTCTTGTGATGTGATTTTGGTTAAGAGGATATGCATCCCAAATATTATAGTCAATTTGATTCTAATGGGATCTACTTATGAACATGAATTTAGAGTATTCATTTGGTTCAATTTTTGTTATTGTCAATTAGTTAAATGACACAATTTATATGCAAGCATGATAGATGTGAATAACAAGTTGTGTTTTCCTTTTCTTGATAAAACATGTAATCATGTATATTTGCACACTGTATGAGATTTATTTTCAACTCATATTTATCGTAGTATTGTTGCGAAATACGATTTCACAATTCTTAATAATCTTGAAGATTATTAACATATAAATCATGGTTTCTGAAGAAATGTGATGTTATATTGTAATTTTTCAGTTGAGTATGATATGTTCATGAAGAACACTTAGGGATGTATAATCCATATTCAGATGAAAAATAATATATAGTGTTCTAGAAGAATATTAACAATGCTCTTAAAGAAACATTTTTATTATATGTCTTATTTAATTCTTTAAAGCATTATTTACATGTCATTGTTGCATTACTTACATTATAATTAAGTTGTTATTCTTGAAGTAGCACAACTAATAATAATATTTTCTACGAACATTATATGCCCCTGGAAATTATTTATATATTTATTTGCCAATTTTATATTCCTGAAAAATATTGATATATTGCTCCTGAAGCAGTGGTATTTATGTCAAATATTCAATTGGATACTTCTTGCTTTTGAAAAATGATACTTTTTTGTATGCAATATTAAAAATCAAGTATACTCACGAATGAGTAACACATCAAATCAATCATTACTACTTGATAATGCCTCGAAGAGCATAATTCTTATACAAAACTTATCATTTTTGAAAAAATATATACCATAAGTATTATTTATATGTTATGGATTCTTATAAATTTTAAACCTTTAAATTAATTGTATTCTTGAAGTAGTACAAATCTCACTAATATTACACGAAAAGTTTTTGTACTGATATGGTTTACAATACTGTTTTAATCAGTTGGGCACAGTGTTTAGAAAGTAAACATAAACCTTTAAAAAAAAAAAGGTCCAGGGGTGGAACCCTTATCAACACCATTATAAAGGGTTAGTGATACCACTTGAGTTACAAGCTCGTGGTGATACAATTTGGAATATAAATCAACCAAGAGTTTGATTTTTACTTGAGATATTCATAAGAGTTTGAGATAATTTATTATCGAATTAATTTGTACTATAAATTAGTACTAATCATATATTCTTATATTGATCGGAAAGTTCAATAAAATCTCTAAAGGAGATAGAAATTACTTTTTTATTTTGAACCTGAAGTTCAGTATTATCATGATTTGGCATGACTGGTTGACCATCCCAGTTTATTAATTTGTAAATAGTATGAAGATTCTTCTACTTATTATGCTACATGTTCTCAATAAACTTAACCATTAAATCATCACTAGTTTAATTGGAATTAGGTTCCAATATTCATACTTTATATTACGGGGTGAGATCTTTTGGGCTCATTCACCCTCCATGTTGACTTCTAGATATTTGGATCCACTAGAATATTGCATGTGTTATTATCTCATAACCAGAAGTTTATGAGAATGTTTGCTCTATTGGCTATGAGAGCAAAAGTACCATATGTATCTAAATACACTTATCATTTGCTAGTAAAATTATTTACAAAAGTCATTGATGATTTATATTTTGTTGACTATGATTTGCAAAATTATTTGATATGCCTTATGATATTTGTTATATCATTTGATGAGAACAAATTCTGAAATCATATTAAATGAATATTTCACTAGTATGCCAAATTTGAAAATATATGTCAAACCTTTGTCTATGGCTTGCAGTCAGAAGCCTCCATAAAAAATAAAAAAAGTGCGATATTTGTAATCGCCCCACCACATGTCATAATGTATAGCGAATGCTGAGAACATATCAAATAAAGATATATTTCTCTCATAATTTGTTAGTCATTGTACAATAAATAATATTCTTAGCATAGGGGGAAGATAGACATATGTCATAGTAACAAAAAACATGAAATGCATATGTCATGGTAACTAAAAATATGGAATGCATAAATATAATTCTCGCAAAATTTAAAGAAAACCTGAAGTTTGTAGCGAAAACTTGCATTTTAGATTACTGACTATAAGGTTATCAATGGTTTTCAAGTTTAAAGGCTCAAACTTGAAAGTTATATAAAATCCTAAAAGAAGATTAAGATGGCATGCCTGAAGCATGATAACGATTGATTTAAATATTTATCCTTTATATGGAGCAATTATTTATGATGGTCTTCTTACTAAACGTTATACTCCAGTAGAGTAAACAAACATAACAAATTATAAACCCTTGAAGAGGTTCAGGTACCTAATGATAATTTTAGAACAAAGTGATCTTGATAAGTTATGTTTATAAAATTGGATCATATAGAATCAATAAGAAAATTAGTCGACTATTTTTTTACTCATGAGTTCAATGATAGCGAGGATGGCATTTTGAATTAATTAAAAGTTATTGACACAATTGTTTGGCCAAGATTGAATATGCAATCTTATAGATTGCTATATGTTTGACTAGAAGTCCATTCATATGAAATATTTTGTCAATAATATATAAATAAAAATTTATGCTACAAGAGAATTCTTTTACGTGGTGGATGATATTGAAACTTTAAGTTTCATTCAACCGACAATGTAGAACAATGTCATGAATGAAATGAAATCCTGGAAGGATTTTGATATGCTTGAAGCATTTGTAACATTGTCAGTTAATATAATGAGATATGCATTGCACTCTTTTTTTCCTTAAACCGAGGTTTTGTCAGATTTTCCCACTAATATTTGTAATGAGACAACATTATGAGCATATTTAAAGAATAATGTACTCTTTTTCCTTCACTCAGAATTTTCTCATCGGGTTTTTACTTGGAAGGTTTTGATGAGGCATATTCTTTGGATAACAACGATGTATAAACATCAAAATATAGTATAGAACTCATGAAGAGTTTATAAATCTTATTATATTTCAAAGTTCGAAAATAGATAGATGATAAACTCGAGAACTACTACCTATTGAAGTCACGGGGAGCAGCTGTACTCTTTTTTCTTCGATCAGTTTTTTGTCTCACAGAGTTTTTCTGGCAAGTTTTTTATGAGACAGCATTTGAACACTATAAGTGTGAAAGAAATATTTCATATATGACGCAACTCATATCTGACTACATAAAAGGTAACAAGACAAGATATATATCTCTCGAACTTCTACACACAAGATCTCCAAAAGAATGGCGATATTGATATCCAACAAATTTGCTCATATGATAATTTGGCGGACTTATTCATGAAAGCATTGCCATCATCATCGTTTAGAAGATTGATACACAAGATTGACATGCATCGACTCAAAGATCTATAGTGATGATTTTCAGGGGGAGTAGGGTTGTAATCTTTTTCTTTCGACCAGGTTTTGTCCCAATGGATTTTCCTAAAAAGGTTTTAGCGAGGCAACATTTTTAAGGTCATTCAAAGGGGAGTGTTGTAATTAAATAGTTGTAATAATTATATATTATGTGAATGATCTTCCTACCCCTAAATCCTAATCTTGTACCTATAAAAGGGACTCTAGTCCTCATAATAATACACACTATTTCATCACTCTCTTCTCTCATTTCTCTCACTCTCTTCTCCCTTTCTATCTAGTTTTACAACACGTTTATTATTTTATAGTTTTACGAAAACATTGTTCCCAGCATAAACATATCTTTATTTCTTATAAAGATTTTATTTTTGTTTATTTGTATGTATATTAGTTCTAGGAAATAACTCAAATATAATATAATAATTATTGTATAATCTTGATATTATTTCTTATTATGAATAAATGGTAATGGAAGATACAATGGGTACGGCAACATTCAAGCTTTTTTGTTTCCTCAATTGAATTGATGGTCTAGTAGTTAATTGGTCAGTCATTTATCAATTGTGGGTCACGTAAATACTTATTTAAACAATTTTCTCCTCCCTTTTTAATAGTCACATTTTGCCTTCACTTAATTTCACTTTTACGTGAAACGACGACACTGACTTAATAAAATTGTCATTCCAAATTATTGTTCTTATGATTTCTAGTGATTTAATATATTAATTAATATATAATACTATTTCTAAATTTATGAAATTTCATAATATTTATGATATTTAAATAATATATTATTATTATTATTATTATTATTATTATTATTTTGATTTTTGGATTGGGTCAGCAACCAGTGGTCCAACAATTGACCGAACGTATAGCTCGTCAATTTATCTTTTTCTTGATCGATCATTAAAATAATTAGCTCAGTCGGTTTAGTCTTTTTGGCCAGGTGTTTGATTCTTGATTTTTTTAATTGTTCTCAATTTTCATATCTTTGTATTTTCTATTTCACTTTTTTTTATATGAGACATAAGAACTCTAACATTTTTTTTCATGTTTCTATATTATTATTTTGTGATATTTTATTATTTAATGTCTGAATTAATATATTATATTTTTCTATAATATTCGTAATTCAATTACTTAATTAGTATAACTAGTATTGTACCCGTGCGTTGCACGGTAAACTTTTATTTATTTTTATTTAAAATAAAAATAATTGGGTTTGAATGAACTAAAATATTTAATTAAGTTATTGTACTTATTTATAGTTAAAATTTTATATATATATATATATATATATATATATATATATATATATATATATAGGATTGAGTTCAAATGAGAACCCCGTCATTATATGTGAACCTAGGGACTAATCCTGGCCTTAGATCTAATATTGCACAGTGCAATTATATGTCCAGGTTCATTGTGCTTTTTACACAGTACTGTAGTGCTAAAATCAGTTCAGTTTTTTTAATTTAATTATATATATATATATATATATATATATATATATATTATATATATATATATATATATATATTTACGTTTTAAAACATGCAATGTGTATCTTAAAATGTAGATCTTGAGAATGTGATTAATTTGATATATATTTCATTTAAAACGAATAAAATTTGAAAAGTTATGGTTTGTTGAAGATTTGAGTTTCATTTCAAAATTTTGAATTTGCAGTTTATAGACGAAATTTGCGATGCTTTTATTAAATAATAATTATATGATTCTCTCTCTTCTCTCCTCTCTCTCTCTCTCTCGTATATAGTATATATATATATATATATATATATATATATATATATATATATATGGGTTGGTTCAAATGAGAACCCTGTCATTA
>BMAC01000195.1:346819-358936 GCA_014905375.1 Phtheirospermum japonicum
TGCTCCTGGGTCAGATGTCTCTCCTACTCCTCCTGAAATACAACTCGTTATTAAAATTTTACGTTAAAATCAAAGAATAAGTTAAAAATAAAAAAGAGGGAGCGTGCGTCTTCCCAGGAGGAGAGTAACGAGGTTGACCAGGACCAGGTTTTTCTCGGCGTCGCCGGTGTGAAGAAGGGACGGCTTTATGGCACCGGCGCGTATGGGAAGATAGTGGCTGCTGCGAAGGGTTTACTGAAGGGCGACTCTTCCACCTCCTCCTCATCCCAGGCTGATAGACGACAGATCAGAGAGCTCGAGGCGCAGGTCGAGGCTCAGAGGGCGCAGCTTGAGGCGTTGCAGCAGCAGGCAGCCGAGGAAAGGCGACAGCGGGAGGAATTTCAGGCGCGGACGAACGCCCAGATGGCTGAGATGTACGCTCGTTTCCAGCAGCAGTTTCCCCCGCTCCCTATCAGCAGCAGCAGTTTTCCCCCTCCCCATCCATAGAACACTTTTATTTATGTAATAAACTTTGTTACTGTTTCGATTGAACGCATGTAATTCATAAATTTTCAAATATATTTTTTTTTATTATAATTGATTTATTTCTTTGATTTTCCTTTAATTGCTTTTTTCAATTTTTTGGGAATTTTAATAATTAAACAAGAATTAAAATTAAAACAAAAAATTAAAAATTAATAAAAAAAATTAAAAAATTATAAATACGAGGGAAAGTTCCCTCGGAATTTTAAAAAATCCGAGGGAATGGGACTCCCTCGGAATTTTTCAATTTCCGAGGGAATAAAAATCCCTCGGATTTCCGAGGGAACTACATTCCCTCGGAATTTAAAAAAATCCGAGGGAATGGGACTCCCTCGGAATTTTCGAGGGAATAAAATCCCTCGGATTTCCGAGGGAATTACATTCCCTCGGAATTTCGAGGGAATAATTCCCTCGGAAATTGAGAAATTCCGAGGGAAATCTTCCCTCGGATTTCCGAGGGATTGTCCGGTAATGGTTCCGAGGGAAACAATCCCTCGGAATTCCCTCGGTTTTGTAATTCCGAGGGATTTATTTCCCTCGGAACCGATTTCCGAGGAGGGTTTTTTCGAGGGAATTTTTCCCTCGAAATTTCCCTCGGTTTAACCAAAACCGAGGGATTTTTGCTTAATTCCGAGGGAAAAATCCCTCGGAAATTTTGATTTTTTTTGTAGTGAAATCCCATTATAATCTAGAATTCATTAATCATTTTACAGTAATGATTAAAAACACAAATATAATAGCAAAAAATAAACAATATTGTTCGAAAAGAAAATGCCATTAAAAATAAATTAAATTCAACCTTTTGAAAATTAAAATCAAAATTGTTCGGAAAAAGGGCCATTAAAAAAAAATAAACAAACTCTTTGAACTATTCAAACAAAGAAAATCAATAACCTGTTTTGTTGTCCATTTTGGCCACCAGTTGAATTCACAATTATCTCCAGTTTTGGTCTCATTCCCGCCGCTAGTAACAGTTGGTTCCATATCCTAAAATGGTTGGTTTGACTATCATAACCATTTATGCAAAATAAAGAGAAACTATCATAATCATATATCTGGAACTGGTTTCACTATCGTAACCATTTATGCAAAATAAAGAGAAATTGAGATCTACAATTTCTTTTTTAATCTGGTGCCGAGTGAACGATTTGAAGAAAATAGAACTATGCGGTTCCCTTTAATTTCGTATTTGATTGACATAGAACACAAAATGAAACAACTATATTGCCTAGATCTATGGCAGATGAAGAAAACCCGCCTCATTCTCCTTTATTTTGCAGTTGAATAAAAGTAAATGCAGATGAAGAAAGGAAAAAGAAGAAACGACGGACCCATTATTCAGAGAGAGAATAGTTCTAGGTAAGTCTAGGATGGAGAAAACGGCGGACAAAAAATAAGCGAGAGAAAAAAAAAAGAAGAGAGAATGAAACCCTAAAAAAAAAGTCCTCTATTTTATACCTAGGCTTTTTTTTATAAAAGGAAGAAATATTGGCAAATTAACATGAATTTGCCACATCAGATTAAAAAAAAATAATAAGATGACACTTGGAAAATTGAATTCATACCAAGTTGACACCTAAGCTAGGTGTCAACAGAATTAACAAACAGGAGGATTCTGCATCCCATCGTCAGAAGAGAACATATCGAGAAACTAAAAGATTCTCTAAAAGGATCGGATACGTATTGCTCTAGAAGATCAAACCCCAAATTCAATCGCTTATGGATTCACGTACGCTTCTGTAAACTAACTTATGGTTCTTAATAGTTTAATATGATGGTTTCTCGGTTATAGCGATGGTTTTCACTAAGATTATTTGATCTAACATGGACGTCCTGCAATATATCAATGTTTAAATCGAATTTGCACGCACTATCAGAGCTCAGATATACTTTGCACCCTCCATAATTCAATGACATCATTTATACATTAATTAAATTGACGACATCAAGTGTTTGAGCAAGAATAGCACATCCCTCCAAATAAGCGGAGCATTTAGTAAAATAGGGTAAATTTACAAAGATAATTAAATAGAGTAAAATATTAGAACTTGTTTTTTCATTGAGAAAGAGTTACAATTGTTTGTATGCTTTAAGTAGGTAGGACAAATATGATAAAAATAAGGCATTTACTTTTAAATTTGATATCATTATTTATATCATTGGTTAAAAACATATACACTGGTGATAATGGAAACATAAAATACATAAATTATATACGAAGAAAATGTTCAATGTTAATCAATTAAAATGACGGACAATAAATTACCAATATATAATCCCATTAAAAAACAGATCTAAAATCATATCCATAAATATGAAAAAAAAACTTGAAGTAGTCATCGATCAATGGTTTTTCTAAAAAAATCTAGCAACTATTTTAATTATGAACATACCCAAACATAAATTAAAAAATTGTCAAACATATAAAAAATAGACTTGAAAACACCAAATAATAATAACACCCTCAAAGCGATAGTCCCTGATTTATATTATACACCAAAAAAATAAAAAGAGAGAGAAATAATCTTACCAAATAAGAATCACTTATTTTTAAACAACCAAATTGAAACTTCTCCAAATAACGTGAAACTTATCCGACATGTGAAGTTCACAACAAACATAAAAGCAATCAAAAATCCAACAGAACACAACCTAAAAAAGCCAAAAAAAATGTATACTTGCTCTGCGTCACATCATAGATCTGACCCTTGATCGACATGAGTAGAGGCTTATGCGGATCCGTCCCATTGTACTGTTTCAATTCCTCAGCCGTGACCTCGCCAAACTAAACTGGAGGTGGGTCCGTCTCCACCTGCTCCTCAGAATTTCAAACACCACACATTTTTCTCAGTTCTATTTTTACCAACAATAATCAATCAAAATGCTATTATATAAGAATATAACCATAAAAAAAAGGCTCCAATCATTGCAACAGATTCATTCATGAAATTCATCATCGGTAATGAATAATCGATCATCACCCCAATTACTCTTAATCAAACCGCAAAATAAACATAATTTAAATAATCAAAGTGTTGAGTGAAATTAATGGATTTGAATGATTAAAGGAAAGCCAAATAAACCTACACAGCTCTTCCAGACTGGATCTATAAACTTCTTTGCATTCTCAGATTCCTCCTCTTCAGACGTCAAGTCATCCAAGTACTCACTCAAATAGCCATATTTGAGTTCCTCGTAATTAGGATATGGTGGTCATGGGAACTCGGAAAACTACACGCACAAAACTAATATATTCAACAATCTCTCTCTCTTTCGTTCCAGTTTTTATATGTGTGTTAATGTTATATATATATATTTAAAATCGAGAATTCAAAACACGAAGACAGAGAGAATTGGTCGTATGGAACCCTAATCCACAATTCTAATAGATTCATTAATTGTCAATCAGCAAATTAATAATAACAAAATTAGAAGAAACTATCATTTGCAAGTACAAAATGAATATCAAAGATCTAGTCCAAAAATAGCAGTATATTGAACACAATATACTATTTTTATTTCAAGAACAGATCTGAAAAAAATATTCCATATAAAAAAAAAACAGATATGAAAAAACAAGCAGTATGATTTTTATGATCGATTTTTACAACTCATAAAAAAAAACAGATCTGAAAAAATTTAGAAAAGTTACGGATCATAAATTTTTTTAAGGATTATTGAACTAAAGAGAGCAATACATAAAAAGGTATTCAAATCTCCACAGTAATCAAATCAAAATTTCCATGATCGGGAATAAACAGAAACAAATTTTTTTTATAAAAGAATCGAAAAAAAGACAAATCCGAACAAATTTAGAAAAAATACGGATCATAACAAGTATGGTGGATCTGAGAAAACAATCCAAAAAAGGTTGGAATTATCATAACTAATCAAAGATTAAACAGAAGAACATATCGAAATTTTATTTTTCTCGTGGTGGAATTGCTTGGCCAGAATTTTCGCCGTGTACAATTAAAATATATTGGGTGAGGTGAGGAAAAATAGGGGATTAATATTGGACCAAAAAAATTAACAAAAATAGCAAAAAAGTTGTTATTTATACCCAATGAAAATTTTGTCCTTATCCCAAAATAGACCCCATTGAACCACAATTTGACATCTCAACTCTGGAGATACAACATTTCGCTATATGTACCCCGAAATGCTCTCCATTTGACAAATCAGCACAAATAGTTAACACATTTAACAACAATGGTGTGTATATATATATATATATATATATATATATATATATATATATATGAAAACTCTACGATCCTATCACTTTATCATACCCATATATGATAATTCAATCACCTTTTTACACATCTATATTAATGAATTAAAATCTTTTTAAATAAATCTATTGGTTAATATATTTTGAGGTATCATATTGTACTGTAAAAGTCCCATATATATAAGAAACTTTTGCGGTGCATTCACGACACTATTATTCACTTAGTTGAGTTTAATAAGAACCATTAGATCAATTTTAAACTTTTTAGATTAAGAAATCTATGATTGTAAATGTAAGGGAAGTGGGGGGCATGATGCCGTTAAATGCAACTTAAAGCTTTCCATATATATAATCCATGATAATAATAGTAATGCAAAATATTTATATAGGACAAATATGTGAAAATATCAAGTTAAGTTTGATTTGTGTTTGATTCAATCAAAGTTGTGTTTGAGCTAGATTCTTTTAATAATCAAATCAAACCTATATAAACTTTTTAATCTCCATTATTATTTTGGCACAAATTTTAATATTTCAGTTCAAACTACTTGTTGTTTTAATATTATTTATATGACTTAAAAAAAGAAGATAAATTGTCGTATACTTCTTATTAAAATATTCATTTATTTTTTCAAGAAGAAAAGATTATAGTCAGAGATAAAATTGAAATACTTCGCAAGAAATAACTTGAAAATGTAAGAGAACAAATATTTTGAACCATTTTTTTTCTTGCATCATGTATTTTAACACAACACAATTATATACACTTAAATTTAAATTAAAACAAAAACAAACAAAAGTTGTGATTTTTCCCGTCCCATTCACTCACCAACCCTCTGCCCCCACCCTATAACAAAGATCCCAACAAACGACGAAAAGGTGATAGAGTGAGTGGCACTAGCAGAAACTCAACAATGGCGTCAATTGCTATCCGGAGGCTCTCATCTATTCGTCATCTCACCAGCTCCGCTCCCCGTATTTACATGGTTCGTCTTTGTTTGTTTGTTTTTTCATTAATACAAGTTTTCGAAATATTTTTCGTGTTTCAACATCCATCACGTGAACTCTGTTTGTTCTGTTGATCTCCATTTTTGATAATTTATCCGGCAGTCTACTCTGGCGAATCAAGCTGTTAGCCAGAAAGACACTTCGCGAATCACGGTAACCAATCCGCTCTTCTTCGTTATTTGTTAAGCTTTTTTTGCAGGATGATGAATGAATGATGGAATTGATTTGTCATCAATCACTGGATCTCGACAAAACTATAAAAGTTTCAACAAAGAGTTTCTTTTGATCTGAGTTTCGTTTTGGTAGTGGACTAAGCAATTGAACGCGCCGCTGGAAGAGGTAGATCCGGAGATTGCTGACATCATAGAGCTCGAGAAGGCAAGGCAATGGAAGGTATTAGTGTGTTCCGTTTATTTATAGAGCGCTGCCTTATTTATTTATTTATTATATTGAATTTCGTCTTTTGAATTGCTTATCGTGAGTTTGGACTGAGTTAATTATGCACTTAGGGATTGGAGCTCATACCTTCAGAAAATTTCACGTCGTTGTCGGTAATGCAAGCAGTTGGATCGGTTATGACTAATAAGTACAGTGAAGGGTACCCCGGCGCGAGATACTATGGAGGAAATGAGTATGAATCCTCGATCTTCTCTCATTGCCTTATATGATACAACGCGTTGTGTATGACTTGTCTTAGTTGATGTCACATATCCATTGACTTTATGACATTTATGCTATTATTTGTTGCACTTGCAACTGTCCCAAATGTGTGGAGTTTAAGCTGTGTGAGTACACTTTCAAGATTAGCACGGAATGCGTCC
The DNA here is from genome assembly GCA_014905375.1 of Phtheirospermum japonicum. Taxonomy (NCBI): domain Eukaryota; kingdom Viridiplantae; phylum Streptophyta; class Magnoliopsida; order Lamiales; family Orobanchaceae; genus Phtheirospermum; species Phtheirospermum japonicum. The sequence continues at coordinate 353,408 of BMAC01000195.1, forward strand.
CTTGTTTTGTTGTCTAATTGGTTTCACTGTTTAAGACATTAACTCTATATTGGTTGCGTTGTGATTTGGCTTTCATGTGTTGGCTGACAAATATAAATGATTTTTCTTAAAAAAAACAACTATAATTGTGATTTTGGATATATCTATGTTAAGGTACATAGACATGGCTGAGACATTGTGTCAGAAGCGTGCCTTAGAGACATTTCAATTGGATCCAGAAAAATGGGGAGGTGAGCACTTTCCGTTTTGGTATGATATTATTATTTATCATTTTGTACATATTGGGCATAAGATTAATCCTGAATTCCACAGTTTCTGGCAAAATTTCTTTGGCAATGTTCTTCAGTTGTAATAGTTTAGTAGAGAGGAAAAACTTAGACATTGAATGTCATGTATTTTCTATATATATATATATATATATATATATATATATATATATATATATATATTAAAATAGGTAAACCCTAATAACTCAAGTATATAAGAGTTATGGTCCCTAGGTCATACGTATCAAGATAATCATATATCATTATACTAGTTTGGATACCCGCGCTTACGCGGGCTTATCTAGTAAACACATAAAAATAAAAACAAAACAAAAAAAATCAAATCAAAAATTTACTTAATAATACAAAATATTTAAATTTTAATACAAAATATTCATATTTTCACTCGAGATTTTTGAAAAATCCTTATAAACAACATTTGTCAACTTATTAACAATATTATCATCATCGTCACAACTTAGAGTTTTTATTCTTTTATAATTTTTGACTCGAGGGATTGTGTCGTAGAGTTAGCTGTGATTAAAAACTGGTCTTGACAAATACAAATCCACATTTGAAAGAGTCTGACCCTAACTCTTATTTATAGTTATTGCGAAACAAACAATAAGTGGAAACTGTCTACTTTAAAATTTGAACGGAACCCTACTATCCGAAGGGCTCAATGTCATGCGTGGGATGAAACCTTCGTCCCAACAGTAGTTCATGACACAATCTTTACTTCAATAATGCGATCTCCAAGTTGGGTAACAACTAATCTAGTACCATTGCATAGTCTTGAAACTTGAACCATGTTTCGAATTAACATAACCAGAGGTCCAATTTTTAACTTCAAAATATGATTGGGAATTTATGAGCACTTGATCGTGTTTAGAAAATCGGTTACAATACCAATGCCACTAATTCCATTAAGATTTTTTTTTCCAAATATTGCTTTAATTCAAAAGGTTTCCAAACTAGTTTAAACAGAAAAGGATATCATATTTTAAAAACTATATATTTGTATATAACTTAAAAATAATTTCTCCCAATTATGATTATATATTGTATCTAATTTATATTTGAAGTCGAGTGGGATGCGTTTAGGAATATTATTATATACCAATTGGGAGAAAACGATTACATCAAATACCAATCCACCATGATAAATAAAGCACCAATTGATCTCCGATTTTAATATTATTATATTAGATAAATAATTCCAAACCGATATTGAATTTGACATTGTCATTAATCTTACTCATTTCAACTGGCTAAGAATATGAACGCCAATTTCGAACATCAAAGTACACAGAGAGTGAATCTTCAAAAAAAGCGGAGAAAATTTACGGAATAGGCTGATATATAAACGAAGATTTTATAATTGAGAATAGTTTAATTATATAAATTCAATTAAAATAAAATTAGAATATTCGTTCAATTTGTAGTTGAAGCAAATCTGTATAAAGAAATACAAAAAATATACTAATAGGACCACATATTATTTCTGTTTAGTAAAACCTCCAAAGGTCTAAAATCGTTCATTTCATTTTACTTAGTAAATGAAATTAATTTCAAGGGTAATTATTACAAAAACCATCATTTGGGGGTTTTTAGCCTTTATTACAAAATGACCAAGTCATATTTTAAATTACAAATATTCTTTTGACATTTGTTTTTCTTTCACCAATTGCACTTTATTAGATAACTTGGTGAACAATGATCTGAAAGTTGAGGCAAGCAACCTACAAGAAATGAACAAACGGGGGTTGCAAAAACAAAATACGAATAAAAAGTTGTTTTTTTTTTTAATTTTCTATTTTTTTGGATTTTCTCTCTCTCTCTCTCTTTTTTTTTTTTTTTTTTTTTTTTTTTTTTACAAATGGGTTGCCTCCCAATAAGCGCTACTTTAACGTCTATAGCTCGACGGTTTATACAAATGACGCTATCCGGGATCCAAGAAGAGGTGGCGATCTTGCCACACCTTGGTGTTCTCGAGTAGACACATCGGGTGACAAAGATCACCAAGGCGGGCAAGTCGAGCAAGCCGGTAGGTCAAAGCAACAAAAGAGCGGGCTTGCTTCAGGGTCGGAAGAGGGAGTAGTCGACCACCCAAATGTGATCATCCCAAAATGGGTCGACGTACTCCTTCGTCTCCCCGACCGTACCCTCCACTCTCTCGACTTTAGACGTAGTCGTAGTCGGGCACGAGAGAATAGGATCCAACACATCCCCCACTACCTCTTCCACCTCCACTTGATCAAGTAGCAACAAAGCACTGGTGGCGGCAAAAGAGGCTCGATTAACTCCACATCCTCCAAAACCGGCACAACTTCCTCATCCTCGCTAAAAGCAAGTAGGCTCGTCATTCCAAGTGCCGTTGGAGACCCCAAAAGTGACTCCCCCTCAATTTCCACTACAACCTCTTCAACAAGCACGAGAGGGGTAACGCCAACCTCCGACCCTTTCTCCTCACCTTCTAACTCCACTTCCTTGCACACCTCTTTCAAGAGATCGTCAAAACTCGAATTGCCGTCAACGATTGTGGGAACCACCACATCAAAGATGGGCATCTCGTCAAGACACGATCTCTTAAGCTCATCCACTTCGTTGGCAATTTGCTCTACTTGAGTCTCCATGCGAGCAAGGACATTCATCCAATTGTCAAATCACCTCCACGAGCTCGGATGAGAGAGGCTCAAAGTTCGGGAGTTGGGGCATAGACGAATCTTGAGAAAGTGGGGCGTACGGGTCATCGTTCAGGGTATACGAACTCGAGGTGGGTAGGTCGTAAAATTCGTAGCTCCAAGAATATGAATCATGAATTTGGGGAGCATACGAGTCAAAGCTCGGGTAAGAAGAAGGCGGGGCGAGTTGAGCATATGGATCATCAAAACCCGGATTATAAGAATCACGAGTCGGTGCATACGGGTCCATGCTCGGGTTATGGGGATACGAAATCGGTGGAGAATAAAAAGGGTTTGGGCCGGAATAATCGAAAGAGGGGGCCCATTCTTCACCAATCGAAGCGTACGGGTAATCGTAAGTCGAGGGGACCCGATAGCTTGGGGGAGTGGTGTACGGATTTGGATATTCGGGGTTTGGATGTAAGGGTTTGGATAATTGGGGGTTTGGATATAAGGGTCGTCGTATGACAAACTAGCTCGGTAGTTTACCATCCTCGGCCGGATCAATCGAGCGGCGGAGGCATCCTTTGATCGTCGTGGGTGTGGGCGAGCGGCATCGGGCTTCCCGAATGAGTACCTTGCAAATACAACACTCAACAAAGGATTACGAGCATCGAAAGTAAAATAAAAATCTAAATTAACTAACAACTAAGATAACAAGAGAAATAATTAAAAACACCATTAACCTTAATCTATCCCGGTAACGACGCTAAAATTTGATCGAGGATTTCTTAGCACTCTAAGAAATTGTATCCGCAATAGTACGGAGTCGATTGTAGAGCGGTAAGATTTTCCCGAGTCGTGTCTCTCGAGGATAGATATTATCGGCGGTCGGTGTTTTTACTTACTCTCTTGCTAATTGAAATTACACTAATCTAAACTAAGAGAGCATTAAGTCATTGGTTTGGTTTGAGTTTTGTGCTAAAGCTTGAGTTTAAAAGGAGACTTTAATTAAAAATGATTGGGTTTAGGGTGTTCAATTGGTCTCCACAATCAACCGGTTTTTGTCGAGCTCTTAATCCACGATTCAGGGTTGTCAATCCCAAATGTCGATCAAGTATTGGGGTCGTCAATCCCAATTCTCAACAAGCTCCGATTAATGGTTCTAAACGAACTTAAACCCTAAACCCGTAATTTCTAAACTAATTGCATCAAATACAAATTAAAGCTTGCTTGAAAGTGATCAACTTTAATGACATTAATTAAACCTAATTAAAATCCTTAAATAAATTAGAACTACTAAATTCAAGAAGGCTTGAAATTAAAAGAGAAGACATGGAGGGAAATTAAAAGCATTTAAAATTGATTAAAAGCATTAAATTGAAAAGAAAGTCGAATCACCAAAGAGGAAAGATTCATAAATCTTTCAAGAACCCAAGAGCTTGTTTAGACTAAAGAGGTAAAAAGTTTCAAACCAACACCCATGGAGTTTTGAAAGAAAACAAAGGCAAGAGGAATAGAATTGCAAGAACAACATGACAAACTAAATCTAACAACATACCCTAAGCAAATTCAACTAACAAACACAACACAACAACACGAACAATAAATCAATAACTAAGCATAAAAGTAAAGGAAAGAAAACTACCAATTTCATTGAACACCAAAAGCTTCAAATCCAAATTACAACCTTCAAAAGCAACCAAATCTTCAATACAACAAAGAGCAACAAGTGAAGGAAATTGTCACCCTCTCCAACACTTGCCAACTAAAACTAACCTAACCACTAAGCTAACTAAACTACATTAACTAAGGACTTAAGCTAGGGTTTTGAAATGCAAGAGTAAGGCTTGGAGGAAATGGAACAATTCCAAATTCCATCAAGGAGAGTTTCTTTTTGTGGATAATGGGTGGGAATCATATATGGGTAGATAAGGGGCAAAATTGTCTTTTTTGTTTGCCAAAACCACACATCCTCAGCATTGCAGTCGATCGACTGGAATTGCATTCGATCGACTGCCTTGTTCAAACGCTCCAGCTACTGCCGAGCAGTCGATCAACTGAAATCCAGTCGATCGACTGACAAAAATACGGAATCAGCTATCGATGTCTTCATATGAAATCTAGTCCTTCCTATTGGCTTCCATGTGGAGTTTGAATTTTGTTATTTAGAGTTTTCCTCCAAGAGTTATGGGCTCCGCACCAAAATCTGCCACAAGCAAGGCCACGGCGAACTGTCTCCACTTAAAGCTGCTTTTTACCATTCTTAGACTCAAAATTTGGGATTGTTTAAACACAAGAGTTTTAGACATTTCTCTCAGATTTCCAATGATATAAGGTGGAGGCAAATGTCACTAGTGGTTTTTGGAGTTATGCTTGTATTACGACAACTGATATATCCACCGAGCGAATGCGTGAGGTGACGATGACTATGGCCACATTTCTCGTCATTTCCGGTCGATCCTCGCAACAAAGATATGTCGTGGATTGGCAATGAGTTTCTCGGGTTTGAATCATCTTCTGTCCTCGTTGTGGGCCCACTTTGACCAAAGTTGACCTACAAAACAAAAACTAATAAAAAAAAAAGAAAACATAAGAAAAACTACTAAAAACAAAGAAATCACTACAAAACCTAAAAC
>BMAC01000195.1:363219-379051 GCA_014905375.1 Phtheirospermum japonicum
TATATATATATTACCTAAAAGTAATATAAACACCCACTTGAGTACTTAAGAGTAATATACGTGATGGATATTTTCCTCTTTTAGTTCTTTTTTGTATCTGATAGTCTTATAACTCACTTATCAAAAGTACCACACGTGCTATCGTTGCAGTGAATGTACAGTCACTTTCTGGATCCCCTGCCAATTTTCAAGTTTACACTGCTCTGCTGAAACCTCATGAAAGGATCATGGCACTTGATCTTCCTCACGGTGGTCATTTGTCACATGGTTATCAGGTTCTTCCAACTTAACTTCTGGAATTTAATTACGCTTTTCCTTTTAATTTCACACATTTTAAGTCATCATTTTAATTTTTGAAACTGTTTTCTGTCGTATAGACTGATACGAAAAAGATTAGTGCGGTGTCTATATTTTTCGAGACAATGCCCTACAGATTGGACGAAAGCACCGGCTTTATTGACTATGATCAGGTACCAGAATGTGATATTCTAGAAGTTTGTTTTAGCTATGTGTAAGCAGCCGAATGCACATAGGATACTTAGAGTTTCCAACTTGTGATGGGCATCTTGTGCCTCGAGTGGTTTTAGAGCATTACAGGATTATGTGAAGAGTTGATTTCTATTTGCTAAAAAACAAAATAGTTGTTTACTACCTTATATTCTTTGTCGCTTTTTGCTGCATACGATGAGTTGACTCGTGTCTTTGCAGCTGGAAAAGAGTGCAGTGCTTTTCAGGCCAAAACTGATTGTTGCTGGTGCAAGTGCATATGCTCGTCTATATGATTATGCCCGGATTCGCAAGGTAAACTTGATCAATACTTCTGGTGTTTAATAGATGATGTTATCTCTCTATGTTTTTTTTTGTAAACCATATAATGTCTTGATATTACATCATTGATTTTCATAATGGCAGGTCTGTGACAAGCAAAACGCAATCTTGTTGGCGGACATGGCACACATTAGTGGGTTGGTTGCTGCTGGTGTCATCCCATCACCATTTGAGTACGCAGATGTAGTTACAACAACCACACACAAATCACTACGTGGGCCACGTGGAGCTATGATCTTTTTCAGGAAGGGATTAAAAACGATCAATAAAAAGGGACAGGAAGTGAGTTTGAAAAACATAGTTTGCTAAATTTGTAGTGTTTATTGATTTTTGGGTGTTGATTTGATTTTCCACTTCTTTATGAACTTTTGTTTCTTTGTTCGCAAACTCCTGCTATTTTTAAATTGAAGGCTTAGACTTTTTAAATTGGGTTCCATCTAATAGGTTATGTATGACTATGAAGACAAAATTAATCAAGCCGTGTTTCCTGGGCTTCAAGGTGGACCGCACAATCACACTATAACTGCCTTAGCCGTCGCGCTAAAACAGGTCAATTTTCATATTTAATCAAATTTTCTGGAGAAAAGGTGTATGCAGTTCTTGCTTGCTTATTTTTCCGTAATCTATTTGGTTGCAGGCAATGACACCAGAATACAAAGCTTACCAAAAGCAAGTTCTCAGTAATTGCTCAAAGTTTGCGGAGGTAATACATCTGAGACCATAAGTTTTCATTTCATGCAATCTAGCCTACCACCGTCATCCATTCTTGGTTTATTATATTCAGCTAGCTCTTTTTGTGTTACATTATACTGTTATTTACTTTCAATCGCAATTTTACCTTCTTCTTTTCTAGACTTTGCTAGAGGAAGGCTATGATCTTGTATCTGGGGGAACTGATAACCATCTTGTCTTGGTGAATTTAAAAAACAAGGTATTTTTTTCGGTTTCCTTGAGTGACTAGTTTGTTACTTGCTTGCTTTCTGTCTCTCCAACCAGGCAACCATGCAAACCAAATTCTAGATAAGTTGGAAAGCTACAATTTCCTTCTTAAGTCTTATTCTGAGACATTCATAATATAGATATACTTTTAGTGCCAACAATGAAGCAGCTTATAGTTGGTTCCGTATGTTTGCAGCCACTACTATTTTTGTATTTTTTTTTATTTTTTTTTAAAATAGCTTAAGTTATATGTGCTGCTTCTGCAATATTAATCTTCCTGACTTCTTGTTGGATAACTCTGATTATCTGGAATATTTATTGAGGTGAATGAATGAACGATTATTCTTGCTGTACAAGCTGTGGCAAATGGCAGTTTTGTGGAGGATGCCTGTCCTGTTTGAACACATTTTTATGTTACATGTGCTAATTGGTTTTAATGCGCAAGGAGCATATTTGAGGTTATAAATGCTAAATCATGATTTTGTTTCTCCTTGTGAGGCTCCTTTTGTATTTTAAATTCCAGTGAGAAACACTGAGGATCTGTTTTTTTGGTCAGGTTAGAAAGGAAAACATAATAGAATCCTTTTACAGAATGTATGGATTTTCATGCCACCAAGTACCAAAGTGGGTTTTTGAACAATTTAATGAGAATTTGATGATGCATTACCATTTCTGATTTAACACTCCACGATAATACATTGGAAGTACCAAAATTTGTAGGCCACGGAGAGAGCCACGCAATATGATAGTAATAGTACGAGACAATTGTATATAGGGTTAGTTACAAAAAGTATTTTCGAGGTTTGGCATGATTACAAAAAACCCTTGCTGACATTCAAATTACAAGAGGTACCCCTGAGATTTTGTTGTCTTACCTTACCCCCTCCATGAGCAAAAAATATTTCAAAAACTCCCTCTTACATTTATAAGAATATTACAGTTCGCTCCTTAATTTTAACAATGAATGAAACCTCAGGGGTATTTGTTTTGTAATTTTAGAAGTCAGTTTTTTTTATTTTTAAAATTAGGTCAAACCCCAAAAGTAATTTTTGATTAACCCTTGTATATATTACCAGTCATTTTGTTATTCAACTACATTATAAAGTTCTTAAAGATCATCAGAAAGAAAAAATGCAGTGAATATTAGTTTGTGGTTTCTCTTTCTTTTTTTATGAATCCTTGAACTAAATTAAATCTGAAAGGAGCACGGATATTGCGTACAGATTACATTTTAATACGTTTCTGCAGGGTATTGATGGATCTAGAGTTGAGAAAGTTTTGGAGGCAGTTCATATAGCTGCCAATAAAAATACCGTTCCTGGGGATGTGTCTGCCATGGTGCCGGGAGGCATTCGTATGGGTAAACACTTTCCCCATGTGATGATTATTTTTTGCATTTTTTTGTTTTTTGATAATTTAATTCTTGATGCATTCTGTACAATCTGATAGGAACTCCGGCTCTCACGTCAAGAGGATTCGCTGAAGAAGATTTTGCGAAAGTTGCACAGTTCTTTGACGCAGCTGTAAAATTGGCCCTAAAGATAAAGGCCGACACAAATGGTTCGTAATTCTATTTTTTCAGGCCTAATTACAAGAAAAACTCAATTATCTTTCAAAATTACAAATACCTCTTTAAGGTATTAGAAACATCCCCAAGTGTCAAGGATGCTATTTGTAACATTGAAACAATTATCGAATGTGTATTTGTAATTTTGAAAGATATTATTATTATTATTATTGGTAATTAAACCAAACCTAAAGGTTATTTCCTGTAAATGACATGCCTAATTTGTACTTATGATTAACAACCAGAAACTTACATTTTGTTTAGTTTTTTTTCCTCATGCAATCACTGGTTGCCATAATGATCAGGAACAAAATTGAAGGACTTTGTGGCGTCTATGAATTCGGAAGCTCATCAATCTGCGTTGTCGAGTCTGCGCAATGATGTTGAGGAGTATGCAAAACAATTTCCAACAATTGGTTTTGAGAAAGAAACAATGAAGTACAATCACTGAAGCCCAGCTTGGTGTTCCCACTAGGTATACTGCAATTTTCCCTTCAAAAGCTTCTTCTTCAGTTTTACAGTATTCTAAAACTTTAAAATGATTTTCCCTAATAATTTTCTGAATTTACAAAATTGATACACAAATATTTACTACACAAATACCGTAAACTTACAAATAATCATTATAATTAATAATCTATAGTTTTTTACAATATATACCAACATGAATATCGAAACAACTTGATTTTCACACAAATTCTAATAAAGCTACATTGAAAACTCTGAAATCTGAAAATGATATTGAAAAGGAAAACAAACAAGGCCTTCATTTTCTTCTATCGGAACTCCAAAAGATCTTAATTCCGTTAAGATAAGTTGCATTTTATTCAAAATCTGTGAAAATGAAGATTTGTCTGAGTTTTGCTTGATACTAATTTTCATGCAGGTGCTCTTGCCCTTGCTGTAGTTGCACATGATGCAACACCAACGAAAAGTGAGTCGCATACTATTTAATAAATGTTGTCATAGAGGTGTGACAACATCTGCTTCAGTTCCATTTCCTTTGCTAGTTGTAATTGTAATTTAGAAATTAGCATCACTTTCATTATTCCCTTAAAAATTGTTTCCGATCCGAATGGAAAAAGGATTATGAATTCAATTTCTTAGGTGCGACTGGCAAGATATATTTTTGGATGGAGAATAATGAATTTGGTAGTCTAACAGAACATGAAATAAAAATATGTAATGATGATAGTTCATGTAGTTCATCAAGGGATCTTTTTTTTTTCCAAGTCTTAAAATTGTCGTTCAATTAAGAGCTAATTCGGGGTGATAACAAGAAAAATGAGAAGCAGAAAGAAGGCATAAAGCTGTCGTTCAATTGAAAGCTGATAATAACATGAAAAAGAGGCCAAGAGACATAATACTTGGGGACAATTGACCGTTCATAGTTGATAGTCGATAACTAATTTTAAATTATTATTTGAGTTGATTGAAGTTGATTGAAATTAGAATTTGTAATTTTCTTTTATAATATATAAAAAAAGTTAGGATTTATAATTTTTTCTCGATAGAATCTTTTTAGATTTAATGAATTATAAACTATCAAGATCTCATGTATCTGTGTCACAGATCAATCCTTATTATTTTTTACATTTATCACAATAACATTGATATTTATCTTATTGAAGATATTAAGATATATACGTATATATGAAAATGAAGATTACTATATATGTTGAAGTTTTATTTATCAAAACAGTCCATAAACATTTTTATCACGTAACATTTTTATGTATGCATAAAAACTTATTCTACCATCACATTGAAAATGATCTTTAAATACACCGTGTACCTAACATTTTGACTTCACCATATACATAAAAAAGATATTGAATACCCTAATTGACTCTAACATAAGCACAGTAATAAAGATACTTTTTTGTTTTCTTAACATTGTTTCAAAATTGTTTTATAAATGAATGACACCTACACTCGTAATATGCCATGTTCAGGAAGACTATAAAAGTATTAATTGAAACCCTATTTCGCCTTCTATAAAAACTGAAAAGAGAGCTTTTTCATCACCTTTCGTTAGCAAGAAATAAAAAGAAAATAGTGTAAGAAATCACAAAAATGAAGAAAGAAGGTTTCTTTTCTCTGTTTATATCCACTGTTCTATCTATTAGCTTCCTGCAAAATCATCACTACAATCATTATTAATACTAACTAGTTCGGTTGCCCGTGCAATGCACATGAGACATAATTATTACTTAAATATATATTGAATAACAATTGGTACCATTTACTATGTATTTTGTACCCAATAGAAGTTATAACACCGAGCATAAAATTTATATATTATGAAATATATTTTTATATTTGACGTTTAGTCTGCTTATTCGTAGTATATTTGTCCCGATATGACTCACGAAATAATCACATTTTAATTGTTAAATGTCAAGTTATAAAAAAGGCAAATGTATTTTACTCAACAAATCAGAGCACTTTTATTATTTTATCAGAAAGTCTTAAGATCATATCATTTTTATTAGGAACTTTAGGTGGAAAGTAATTAAAACTAAACCATAAAATAAATAATTACATACATCTGCTTGACAAATTTCTAATACTTATTCGATGTAAAGGTATAGCATCGTTAACATCACATACACACCATTCTATTGAGTATGCACTTTAAAAATAAAATAAAATTAATAACATCTATTTTTAGTCTATTTAGCAATTGTATGTTACATAAAAACTTCAACACATCTTTTCAGCATGATAAATAATATATTTTCAATTTATTTTAAATATTTTCATCTTGATTTTTTATCCATTTTTAAAAACAAACTGAAAAGTTGATTTTTTAAATTAGAACTCAAAGTTGGTGCAAGGTGACTCAGATAAGGAAAAGAAAGAAAAAAAAGGTTATGCAAAAATTTGTTTAGTTAAATTCGAAAAAAAATATTGCATTAATACCAAAATCCAAAATGAAAAAAAAATCTTGGTGCATGAAAATTTGTTGCATTATATACTAAACGTACGTGGCTAAACAATAAAAAGCATATACCTATAAATTTGAATACTGTAAATATATTATTCATCAATTTTCACCCAGCTAAAATTAATTGAGTCTGATAAATATCAAATCTAACTTTATTTAAGCAAAATCGCAAGACAGTTAAGAAAATAACAAAATTGTATAGTATTCCCAAAATAGTAGAAAATTATCATTTATTTGATCAAATAACTATAGTTCATCAGCTGAAAAATAGATGCAAAGAAAGATGTGGAGAGTTATATAGCAAATACGCATTTTAGCATTTAATGCTATTCTTAGGGAGAAAATCAATAGCTAAATAGGGAAAGAAATAGCACAACACCAAATATAATGTTGTACTTCACAGTGCTATTTCTTTTCCTTTTCTTTTCTTTTCATTATTATTTATATTTTATTAGTTTAGATATTGTAATTAATTTTGACTAAGTCTCCTATGTGTGTTCACACGAATCTTTTACGATGTGACGAACCCAAACCCGACCCAAACCCGTATTCGTCTTATCAAAATTCGAACTATACAAAACCCGTAGTCAGAGCTAAGGGCTTAATCCTCTTGGGCGGCAGTGCGCCATCATTCCCAAACTCAAATTAACACCTCCGCCGTCGTTAGGGACGTGGTAGTCCGTGAAGAGGATAAGTCTGACGACGAATAATAAAGTCATTTAAAGATGGTTTGTGGGTCGGGACTGTGTATTTATGGAGCAAAGCGACGTTGGATTGGCAGAGAACCGAGTTTCATTTCCAGGCAAGCATCAATTGGATGAACGGTGTTTTTTTATGGCAATTTTTTAACTTCAAATTTTTCTTGCCTCTTTTGTGACCTTATAAATGATATAGCTAGTGTCTGGTGTAACACGAATAATATACAGTTATGAATTTTTGATTGTTCCACAGCTAATGATTAATTATTTGGAGGCTAATGAATGTTGATTAATACGAAGAGTTATGATTTTTAGATTAATTTATTTTATTATTTCTTGATTCTATTTTTTTTTCTTATTTTTGAAGTATAATTTATTATACTATAGGATCACAAATCAAGTGATGATATTTATAATTTTGTATCTGATTGTAAAAAAGTGGATTGCCTCATCTAACAATTCTGGGAAATGATACTTGCACTGAAATTCAAGAGTTCAAACATAAATAACATGTGATTTTGTTTTAATTTATTTTTCTAAGTAATAATTATGGTCATTTAGATGCACTTTAGCATTTTTCTCTTAATTTGTTGTTCTTAATAGCTAACAAGCTTCTTTCATATTTTCTTCCCCAAATTTAGATGTCCTTATTTGTGAACTATTCTCATTAGTACATTCAGATGCAAATCTTTGTCAAATACTTTAATCGGTAAGACCATAACCCCCGAGGTCGAAAGTTCAGACACAATCGACAATGTCAAGGCTAAAATCCAAGAAAGGGAAGGCATCCCACCTGATCAGCAACATTTAATCTTTGCTGGAAAATAGCTCGAGGACTGGCGACACAATCGACAACGTCATCTGACAAGTTTTTGTAAAATTGTTTGTGCGAGTTATATTCCAATTTAGTTTATTTTTAGGCATGTTTGATTCTACATTGTTGGCAGTTTTTAGTGTAAAATTGACATATTTTAGAGAAATTTGACAATTTTTAGTGGAAAAGTGATAAGTTATAGTACAATGTTATATTTTAGTTAAACTTTGATTGAAATACCCTTTATCATGACTTTTTGATCGTTGCATACCTTGATCGACGACTGTACGAATAACATTTGTTACTGAAGTTTGAGCAGCAAAAGGTGTCCCTCTTCTCGTACCCTTGAATCCACAAGTACTGGTCGAGGACCAGGAAACCACCCGACCCCGTACATCTGTAATCATGACAATGATATTATTGAAACTCGCTTGACCATGAATGAATCATTTTGGTATTCTACGTGCACCCTTACGTGAACCAATATGTACATGCCTATGCGAACCGGCTCTCGGTATAACTTTTACCATATTGTATCATCTCACTTTTGCCATATTCTAGCATCTCATAATGTGGAAGAAAGTTAATGCGTAAAGTGACAAATTTTAGTGCAAGAGTGATAATATTAATTGAAAATGTGATATATATATATATATATATATATATATATATATATATATATATATATATATATATATATATATATATATATTATGTTAAATGGTGACCCAAAGACCTGTAACCCTCTGAGAAAAGAGGAAACAAGGAATTCGCACTCTCGGTAGCATTTCTGTTTGTAATTTATAATGTTTATCCATGTTTCGTTTGCAATTGTTATACTTCCTTTCAATTTGTTATTTATGTACTTGTTGAATCTAGTATTTTGTTTTTGAAAGAAAAAGTGCAAATATGTTAGCGCATAAACTGTCACTTTTAGCTCAAAATGTGTTACTTTTACGCTAAAAAGTGTCACTTTTACATCAATGTAAAATTGATAATTTTTAGTGCAATAATGACGAGCTTTATTGAAAAATTGACATATTTAGTGCAATAGTGTCATCATTATATTTTAAATTAAATAATTGATTACAATATAATTTGTAAAACTGATACCTTTGAGTGAAAAAGTGACAATGTTAAGTGGAAAAGTATCACATTTTACTGTAAAAGTGAGTATTTTGACACTTCTTACTGCACAAGTGACACTGTTATATTTTAAGTTAAATTCTTGATTATAAAATAATTGGTAAATTGATTGTTTTTAGTGTAATAGTGAGAAGTTTTATTGGAAAAGTGATGCATTTTAGCACAACATTGATGATGTGGCATAAATAAGGCAGACCTGGATTGGGGTAGACCTGGTTCCAGACAGTCGGAGAAGGGACCTCAGGACATCATAAGCTTGGTAAGGTTTGACCAGGTTTTCTTAAAAGATGAAGATCACCCCAGCCCAGGAGTTGTCCTGAGCTGAATGGATCTCCTATGAGGTAAACCTTGAAATATAGAGGCAGGCTTGCTGGCAGAAAGGAGAACAGGACTAGGGAAGACCTGGCCTCCTGACCCCCGTTGGGGGGACAAGTGACAAGTGGGACCACTTGTCAGAGTTTGTTGATTAAACGGCACTTGATTCGCGGCCTTTATTTTCGAGACCCCGGAAAGAGTCCCCATGAGGAGAAACTATAAATATCTCAGCCCCAAGGCTGAGAGAGGTATGTCATTTTTGTGCATTACTTCTTTCTTCCTGGAAAACACCTCATACGCTTTCTGACTTAAGAATCGGAGAGGTTTCCACCGAAAAATCACCGGTGGTCCTTTCTAACGTGTTGTGTTGTGCAGGTCGGGAAGAGGTCTAGTTTTCAGGTGTTATTTTGGGCGTGGAACATTTTCGGGTTGAAACAATTGGCGCCGTCTGTGGGAAATCACTCATGCTAAGATGTGAGATTTGGGAATGGCTTCAGACGGTCTAAGGCGGAATCTGGTAGGGGAGCTCGGTGGCACTCCGAGCTCCGCTGCCCCATGGGGAATGCCACAATCGGTGGGACCATCGACGACGGGGCCATAGGGGACAGAGCCTTCGGCAGCGGCTGCGCCGAGTGCCACGTCACCCCTCTCTGGTAGATCTGCACCAACCACTAATGGATCAATGAATGAATCTTTTCTCATGCAGCTCTCGGAGCTCATCGTAAAAGCCGTGGAAGCAGCGGTAGAGAAGAAATTCTCGGAAATTTTGACACCACCGGCCAAGACTGTTCCACTGACGGAAACGAAACCTCTACGAGGCCAGCGCACCGATCGGACCCCCCTTCAAGAAAGAGACGAACACTTTTCCACCTCCGATAGTGATCCAAACTTTTGTGCACCCCTTTTTTAATAAATTTATTTAAAAGCACGTCAGTTTGCTCGCAAGAGTACGAGGTACTTGTAGGGTGATAAGTTTGACTCGAGTCGTATCTCTCGAGGAAACAACTGTTCGGTCTTTCGGATGTTTTTCTCAATTTATGAACTAAAATACATGTACAATTGGGGTTTTAAAAGATTTTGAATTGATCATTATGAACTAAAGCAATAATTAAACTAAATACTTTAAACTAGATTATCAACTACGAGCTATAATTAAACTATCAATAATACGCAACCATAAATTAAACCTTATTAACGAATCTAAGAGCATGAGCATACGAAATTACCACTAAACAATTTTTCATATGAATCTAAGAACGAACAACTAACATTAATCAATCGCATAAATTAACTAAAGTAATCCAATATCCAATATCCAAGTATGAAACAATTAAACTAATTATTAAAATTAGAATTAACTAAGAAATTAACTAAGCAATTAATCTATGAAATTAACTAAGAGTTTAGAAAACTTATTGTAACTACTAAAAGCAATGAGAAGCTCCAGCTATTCCGGAGTTGCACGTCGATCTTGGGCGAAGATTGAATCCCGAACGCGAATTCGATGTTTTGGACGCGTTGTTCTTCGATCCTTGATCTCCGTCTTCAAATCTCGTTATGAGATGTGGAATTATGTTTATTATAAGCTAAAATACCCTAGGAGGTCGTGTCTCTCCCAAAAATCCGAAATATGGAGGGTTTATATAGATATTGCAAGTCTTGGCGCACAAGAAACCCTAAAATCCGAATTCTGGGCCGTCGCATCGACGGTGCGTCGACTGACGCGCGCTGATGCTCGGCGTCGCTGCTGCCTGGGTGTGCGCGTCGGCTGGGCGGGTGCGTCGACTGATGCGGTCATGGATCGATGCTTCAGAAAGTTGGGTCGACGATGCGTCGGTCGACGCGTCTTCAATCGACGCTTTAGAATGTTGCGCCGACCTTGCGTCGACTGACGCCCCTTCAATCGATACTTCAGAATGTAGCGTCGGCAGTGCGTCGGCCTTGCGTTGACTGACGCGGATCATGGCTCGCGTCGATGGAGTGTCGACGCTCGCGTCAGTCGACGCGACAGAGCGTCTGTCTCCATTTCTCAATCTTTTGCTACTCGTTTCACCGGAAAGCTCGTTCTCCTATTCTTGAACATCGAAATTTGTCTATTACGCGCTGAACTCTTCCGGTTACTTAGCTGTAAGGTGAAAACAATGAAATATCACCTATTTGCATCAATTACGATTAAAATACGGTAAAATACGTTGGAACTATAAAAATACGGAATTAAACTTAAATCATCCAACTTATAACAAAAATAAATAGAAAAACGAACTAAAAAGCTAATAAAAATAAGGACAAATCTACTCTAATCAACTACTCCACGTTTAATTGGTTTGTTCGTCCTCGAACAAACGATAAATTCAAAGTATAATTAGAATGAAAATAAGTTCAAGCAAGAGTCGTGCTATGCTACATACGTAATTTTGAAAATATAGGTACAAGTCACGCAACGTCAATCACTCGACCATTATTACATTATCGCTCCAAAACAAAATCATGCTTCCTCACGAAGGATAATACATAAGTGTACGCTCAAAAGCACTCAAGTATTTTCTGCATGGGACGTGTATACACTCAAATCATACAATTACATGCACAATAAATAAGCACCAAAAATCAATCTCTTTTCAATCGCAAATTAAGTGTGCTGTCACTACTAAGAATCAGAAAAGGTTTTCGCGGGTTGTAATGTAAGGCTCTTTGGACGAGTATGGAATATATAAGTCGTGTGGCTAACTCATGATCAATCATGATCAATAACTCACTCAACCTAACCTAATCACGAAGCAAAGTGCTTCACCTCGTACAAAAGAAAAACCTCACTAAACACTCATAACATACTAAACACTCATAACATAACCTTTTAATTATAGGCTATTTCCCAACTCGCAAACCGTAAAACCTACTTGAAGCTCAGAAATCACTTAATCACAACTCTTTTGCCTATTAAACATAAGGCCTCATAAAATAAACAATTAGACTCAAGCCTTTACAAGCGCGTAGGCAATTAATCAACACTATCCACTATCCTATTATTACTATTATTATTTTTTATTTTCCCCTTTTATTATTTTTCTCTTTTTTTTTTTTTTTTACTTTTTGGATGGTGGTCCTAGATTACAAAAATTCATAAAAATCAAAAATTCCTAACAACATTTCCAAAACACTAATAACCAAGAAAAAAATAGCGAACTCCTACCCCACGCTGTTAATGGGTAAGTAGGGGTCGACTCAAAAATAAAATCACTCATAGCTATAGGCATGGATTATTTGGCTATGATTGGCTCATTCGGAATTTCTAGTGGCTAAAAATATATGAATATGGCCGTAATAGGGTTTTATATGTGCCTTAACTTTATTTTCAAAGTCGACTACATACAGCGGTTTCAAAGAGATATCAAGACTGAAACTCATTCAAGCACATGCAAAGATGATAATCACTCAGGCTACTCACTGGCTTTTRGCATGAWWWTWTTTTGAAATGACGCTGTTTTTAAGGTTTTGTGAAATCAATTGCGTCCAAGTACTAATTTACAATATATAAATAATAATGTTGTTAAAAATTAATGCACTTATGCACGCTCAAAGACAGAAACCTCAAATCATACTTAGCTAACTTTGATAGGCATGCCATACAAACACAATTTAGCGCAGAAATAGCATTAAAAATTAATGCACTTATGCACGCTCAAAGACAAAAATCTCAAATCATACTTAGCTAACTTTGATAGGCATGCCATACAAACACAATTTAGCGCAGAAATAGCAATTAATCACGCTTAAAAATTATGCATTTCAAAACAAAGACATCAAATTGCACACAATTTTAAATACAAAAATATAAACCATACTCGACCACCCCCCTTCCTAAAAACATGGCAATCTCCTGATTGTCATAAGTATAAAAGAAAAGAAGAGCAAGGGAGATAAGAAAACATCCCTGAAAATATGATAGTCGAGTCTTCTCCAAAAATGCCCGTGCAATTATCCTTCGTCTTAGATTGCGGGGTTGGATTGTCCTAACAAACCTAGAAAAATAAACAAAACAAAACAAACAAATAAACCACGATTGTGATCAATTGCTACACGCAAGTGCTCGGTGGCATGTCTTTTGGGAAATGAAACGGCCGGATTGCGGCCCAACGTCGTAAAAGTTGCCGGACTGCGGCTAACTTGGGTCGGATTGCGACCTCGATCGATGAAAATTATACGGAAGACGCTACTAGCGGTAAGCTCATCGTTATCCATGAATGCTACGTTTAGCGGTTGATCATCATCGTTAACGCCTTGAGTGGAACTAGCGGTAAGGCCTTGCGGTAGCGAGCTACCGTTATATAACCGCTCTCCAGAATAAGCGACTTATCGTATTTGCTGCACATCAACACACACATAAACGTACCACGACAATTGACACAATATAAAAACAAAAATTAAGTAAATAAAAGTTAAAGAAAATGAAAACTAACGAACGCTTGGGTTGCCTCCCAAGAAGCGCAACATTTAACGTCATATGCTCGACACAATTTGCTTGATCAGTTCCTAGCTTGTGGTGGGTCCACGAACTCTCTCTTGCTTCTATCTCGACTCTTCTCGTAATTCTCTGGGTAAGATTGAAGTCGATGCTTGTGGACTTGGAATCTCGTCCTTGTGCTCTCATCGTAAAGAGTGGCTACTCCATACTCATCCATCTCCTTAATTAAAAACAGTCCACTCCATGCAACTTTAAAATTGGTTGGATCAAACTTACGATCGGAATTATACAGCACTAGTTGACCAACCTTGAACTTCTCGTTAAAAACTTCATTCAAATTCTTCTTCTTCGTCCAGTCCTTGCTACTATCCTTTCCCTTGTTCCTTGAACGATTAAAATTCTTGTAGGGGTCGAGGGAAACACTTCTTGAATGATTATGTGGTGGCTTCATCTCTTCTCTTGGCTCAAACCTCGAACGATCTCGTTGTGGTCTCAACTCCACTTTTGGCTTGTTTTAGGCATGTTAAACTTCATGGGCAATCCATCATCAAATGCCTCGACATTATCAAACTCTTTGATCATGCCAATTCTTAGGAGTTCATTCACGCAAGAATCCACTAAATCAACAGTAGAACAATCGTCCTTTATAAATGGTGCAGGAGTCTTGTGAATATCTTGAAGTGAAAACATCACCGTTTCGCCTAAAACGGACATAGTCGCCCTTCCCTTGTTTAC
Organism: Phtheirospermum japonicum; assembly: GCA_014905375.1. Lineage (NCBI taxonomy): Eukaryota > Viridiplantae > Streptophyta > Magnoliopsida > Lamiales > Orobanchaceae > Phtheirospermum > Phtheirospermum japonicum. The sequence goes on from BMAC01000195.1 coordinate 377,674, forward strand.
GTCGATCATCGTGCGCGTTGTAGACATGAATGGACATCCTAACAAAATGGTGTGTTCTCGGTTCTCGCTTTGTACGTCACCAACATCCATAATGACAAAGTCAATCGGCACTACTAACTTGTCTACTTGTACTAAGACATCCTCCACAATCCCCAAGGGTAGCCTTATCGTTCGATCCTCCAACTGTTATTTCATCGTGGTCGGCTTCAGCGGTCCTAGGTCAAACTCCTTGTAAATCAAGTAGGGCATCAAATTTATGCTAGCGCCAAGATCGAGCATCCCTCTTGCCGTTAGTCCATTCCCGAGAGAAATAGTTACGCAAAAACTCCCAGGATACTTCTCTTTGGTGGCAATGGTTTCTTAAATATATCACCAACATCTCTTATCAAAGCCACATGTTGACTCGTAGCCCAACGCATTTCCCTTGATGCTAGATCCTTGAAAAACTTCACAAATGCTGGCATTGTCTTTACCACCTCTATCAGAGGGAGGTTAATATTGACATTTTTCAATAAATTATATATCTCCATGAATCTTTTATTTTCCTTTGCTGGACGTAGGCGACTTGGGAAGGGAACGTGATCATAAATGGTCAACTTCTGCGGGGGTGCATTTAAAGAATCGGTGGGGTCTTCAGTTGCTGTCGATTTCTCTTTCTTCATTGCTCCCGGAACATACGGATTTGAAGACGTATGCATATGGTCGGCTATTTTGGTTACATCTACTTGAGTTTGGGTCTCGGTCTCTTTCTTGTCTTCCTCCTTTCCTAGCTCGATGCAGTTATCCACTTCTTTCCCGCTTCTCAGCACATGAATAGCCGAGGCTTGTTCTGTTTGGCTTGGAAGAGTATTTTTCTCCTTCTTCAATGATGCCATGTCAGTTGCCAATTGTCCTACCATTAACTCCAATCATCTTAGTCCTGACGAATTTTCAAGAGTGCTTTTGGCCATTTCAGCCATCATCGTTCTCAATTCTTTCATATCGTCGCTTGATCGGCAAGCGAAAATCAGTTGCGTGTTGAGGAATCTTCCTCGGGAATAAACACGGGTCTTAGTCTCGGTGGATTTGAACGGTGGATGTTGTCAATGAATGGTACAAGGTCGCGTTGAAGTGATCGCCTTCCTTGCCATAAACTCAACAATACATCAACGTACAAAATGGCAAAGACCAAGTGAATAAAATAAAAATAAACTAATAAATCAAAAAGAAAATAAAACGAAAAAACATCTTTAATTCCTTCTCGTTGCTTCCCCGGCAACGACGCCAAATTTTTGATCCAAACTTTTGTGCACCCTTTTTTATAAATTTATTTAAAAGCACGTCAGTTTGCTCGCAAGATTAAGAGGTACTTATTAGGGTGATAAGTTTGACTCGAGTC
>BMAC01000195.1:399319-482243 GCA_014905375.1 Phtheirospermum japonicum
AAAAAAAACACAAAAAACAAATAAACAAACAAACATAAAATGTAACACACAACGATAACAAATAAGTATCAACATATGACAAAAATGCAAAGTGACTAGATCCTTTCAGGAACTAGCTCTTCGTGTCTTGGCATGTCAACAACTAACTATTTTAACTTTGTCGATTACATATCTGTAACAAAATAAACATCTCTGGATTATTTAAAAGAAAAGGAAAAAAATGACAGCTACCAACATTATTGAGTTACAGTACATAGTTTGGTATGTGTTTTTCAAAGATGAATCTAGAAAAGTCCAACATGATTATAAACTCAAAAGATAAGAAAAACTCTTGAAAACAAGAGAAAAAATGGATTACAAGGAAATATCGCATTTGTTATTTCCTACATTACACAACCAAAACCCAACAAAAGTGGAAAATCCAATTCTTACAAGGATGCTCGAAATTAGATTGCTTAAAACAAATACATCATCATCCAATCCCCATCAATCATAGAACAATTTTATGGGATCTTATTTTATCAATAAAAAATGAGTGATTTTCGTTGTTCCTAAATCCAAAGATACCTAACTTTTTGCTCTTGTTCATGCTGTCCAACATACACTCCCTAAAAATATCAAATCCGCAAAACAGAAAGTAAACTCCTCCAAGTTCGTCCCCATATGGTTATTTTCTTCACAATTTCATCCCAAACGGAGCCTTTATCTTTCATCTTCCACCTGGCTAGCATATTACAACAAATCATTTCAATTGAAAACATTAATTTTCACAACAACAACAAAATGAAAATTCTCAAAATTGAATTTAATGAGATAAAAGTCATTACTGATAGAAATATCATAATTACTAGTGTTCAGAACATAATCCATAAGTCACATAGGTTTCAATCCAGAACAATAAATTAAGATCAAGCTGCAGTTCACTACAATGTTGGGGCCCTCACTAGTACATGGAGAATAGACATTAACTTTTAGGTTTTGTCCTACTATGGCTGTTACATTCACGGGACAACCACAAACATAATATACTTGACAACATTATATGCATGCATATCTTCAATATAGTACCCCTTGAATGTTAGATCAGCAAGCACACATATCTATCTACATCTTTCATAAATAAAAAGTTAATAAAGCATCAGAGGCGTGCACAATGAGTTCTTCCCCTTAAACTTGTCTAACAATCTCCCTAAGAAGTAGCCTAAAAATATCCCTGTAATTGCCAAACCTCTTCACAGCTAAGACTTTTTCCACTAAATCTAACACATTGGTGCTCAAAATGCTTATTTGCCTATAACTTTACATAACAACTAATCACCGAGGTTCACATACAGTAGATAATAATAATAAAGATGAAGACTCTATCGAACCACAAGTATGCGATGTACATTTAGTACGAAATAAGCAAGGTCGATCTCCACATGGACTATGAATCGATTCAAAGCTGATAATTAATATAACGTAGCTTTATATAAATAATAGTAACAATAGTTTTAGTTTGTGTCGTTATAAAGGACAAGCATATAATAAAGATATATATACCAATTTATCAACTAAGAACAAAACAAAATTTACGAAATAGAGAGTATCGAGTGTTAAGGGTTATTCTGGAGTTTGGGGTTGCAATGAATTATCAATGTTCTCATTTTCGATTAATCAAGTATTTATGATTCAATACACTATAAGCCAATCAGAATTGTAGTTTAATCTTTCTCTCTAAGTGATTTAATTGTATATTCTAAGTATGAAACAATGTGTCCGTTTGAAATCATACTTAGAACTCCAAAAGGTTTTAAAGACTTATACGACTTCACTACTAATCTCAAACATATTGGTCTTGTTGATTAGAGTGTTCCGCGTTTGAAAGTCTATTGATAAACTTCATCTCTCGAATTATGATTTATCAAACTATTAATTTTGAAAGGTTGCCAATCAATCAAAAATTTAGAAACACAATGGTTGTTAATCACTCTTGAAACAATGAAATCAAAGTACGAAAATAAGTAAAAAGATCATACTTACATTATTCATTCATTTTTCATCTAAACCCCTGAATAAAGGGAAATTAACTAGATATGTTCATGAATTCACTCAAATAATTCATCGAGCACTTGGCATTCAGAATGAAAAACAAAGACATAGATAACCGTTGTGGTTGATGGGAATCTTTGATTCTAACTATTTCTCATTTTCAATCACTCTAACCCTGAAACTCACAATTCAAAAATTAAACTATGGTGGATGATATTCTCTAATAAAATCTGATGTTTGTGGACAGGTAGGTTCCGAGCCACTTTTTATGGTTAAAAATGAATCTCAGTCATTATAACTTTGTTTTTTGAGCCGTTTTGTAACGTCATTAGGTCTTTCATGATCAAGAATCAAGTTGCAAATGGCCTTCCTAAAAATAGGTCTCAGTAGAGAATTCCTTCACGATCGCGAACTAGGTCGCGACCTCAAGCCATAAAAGCAGCTCGTGGTCGTGGGTCGAGTCACGACTGGCTTCTGGGATTAATTTATTATGTATGCTGTGTGGGTTTTCTCAAGTTTGAGCCCAATGAAGCCCTCTCTTCCCTATCTTTAGCCCAAATTCTCATTATCTTCATCCTTGTGCTCTTTTAAGCGCAATTAAGCACCAAATTCCTAAAAAAATAAAAAAATGTACTAAATTCATAATAACATCCAAACAATATAAAATAAAGCTAAAAGATGGTATGAAAGCACAAACAGTAGTTGGAACCTAACTAAATCAGTCCCAAAATGTGCTTAAAACAGTGTTTATAAATGGTTGACCTTCAAAACACAATCACGGGTCTCATGACTTTACCTGGTATTAATGCACTCACAAAGAAATACAAGCTTATCCGACCCCACACTCGAGCTCATGAAGATGATGGAATTGGACAAGTCCACACCACTCGACACCCATTCTAATAAAAGTTTCCAACCAAATTTATAATTGGATCCCAATTTTCCTTTGACTTCTTAGCTTTTTAAATCAGACGTGTATGCAACACTGCCTTAGTACACAAATTAAAATGCAAAAACACAAATTCAAGAAATTCAAGGTAGAAATTTCATTAAAAACACCACAATTGTCCAAATGCCTTGAGAGATTTGTGAGGATATTAAATGTTGGAATGAATGACATCGCTGTTTTGAGGGCTCGACCTTATACCAAAGTTGGTCCCCGACTCTATCACCAAAACCTCACCGCTGAGTTTCATCGCAAGTTCACACACCATAACTATGACCACCATGCCGATATCTATCACCACCATGTCCGTTGTCTCCCTGGGCCAAGATTTACAATTTTTCTAGAGGGTTTGGAGGTTGGGGAGGGATAAAGGAAGAGAAGAAAGAAGAAAATTGAAGGACTTGTTCCCTCTTGTCTCTTTTATACGAGACCCAAATTGGTGAACGGGTCCGGGTTTGGGGTGGGGTAGGAGTTTCGTCACACTTTAGAGGACATGCGTGACTGGCACATTTGAGTCTTTGCCATTATTTTTATATTCTAATTAATTTAATTTCAATATATATTAAAATTAATTATTTTATGTTTTATATTAAAAACACAACATTTAAAATACTTAGTTATAGAAATCATGAAACAACAATAATTTTTAAAAAAAATTAAAGATAAATTTATATAAAAGACAAATACAATGCATAAAATAATTACTTGTATAATTTAACAACAAACAAAATAAATATTTATAAGAAAATTGAATATTTTAGTAGCCCGATTGTTTCAACCCAAAATATGAATAGCGTCAAGAAAGACGCCTGGAACCTTCTTAATCTGCGTACAGAAACACGTTAGAAAGGACCATCGGGGGTTTTCCGGTGGAAATCTCTCCGATGCTTAAGTCACTAAAGCGTATGAGGTTTCTTTTAGTAAGCAAAGCAGGAATGCACAAAGAATGACATACCTTTTCCCAGCCTTGGGGCTGAGATATTTATAGCTTTCTCCCTAGTGGGGACCCCAGCCGGAATATCAGGGGCACATGACGCAAATCAGGGATTGTTACGCAACCAATTCTGACAAGTGGGCCCACTTGTTTCCTTGGTGGAGATCAGAGGGTCAGGTCTGCCCCGAGCCTATCCTCCTTTTCTATCGACAGCTCTGGTGTCAATTTTACCTCAGCACTATCTCCAGAGGTGATCCTCCAGGTCATCCTTATCACACCAGGAAAGTTTCTCAAACCATGATCGCTTTTGTCAATTTGGCCTAAGAGAGTCTGATCGGCTCTTGTGCCCTCTCTCCGGGAGTCCATCCAGCATGATCTTCTCTGGGGAGGAGACCAGGTCTTGCCTTCGGAAGAAGACCTGTTCGAAATTACAGATTACTTCTGGTCTATCCGTGTTTACCCGTCAATTCTACCAAATCAAGTCTACCCGCACCAGGTCTATCGTATTCCTGGCCCATCAAATCCTCCCCCCCAAATTAGTGAGGGTAGAGCTATGACTGATTTATTGGTATCCACGGATTGGACGGTCCCACTAGCTTTAGTGCTTCTCGTACTGATGCGAATCTCGAGAAATCCGCCTGACAAACAGACCTAATTATTAGCATTAGTGGTGTCGGTCCACGTTCCCAGATAAGCTCTAGTCCACACGTCTTTTCAAATTCTGACAAGTTAGTGGCGCGTGGTTTACCCTAGGACGGTTGGCGCTCCAACTCATCACCTAGGGTACTGCCCACATTAAATGCGGGGATCCCATCAAATCCCGCCTTTCTCGTTTTTCATTTTTCAAATTAATCCGCTTTGCCTTTTTGTCCTTCCACATTCCCTTTTTCCCTTCACTTTTAAAATTCTAATTTCATAATCTCCTGTATCTCCCCCTTTTTCTCTCCAGCACTCCGGCGACCTTTGCACTCACGTTTACTTTTATCCTGCTTCTACGATTATTCCATAACCAGGTACCTCCCATACCCAATCTTTTAATTATGTCAGTTTCCTCTTCTTACTCTGGCTCCTCCGGGAAGGCTTCATCAGGAGCTCCGGTAAATTCCACTTCCTCCATAGATATATCTTTTTCTGAGTAGCCACCGGCGGCTCTACCAGAGAACCTCCCAGTGATCCCCGCGGGCCTCCCTCTAGATAATATTTCCTCCATAGTTAGCAATCAAACCCTTAGGGACATTCTGCCACCTTCCCCATCTCAGATGAATTTATTTTTACCAGTCCGGCGCCCGACGAGAGGGCCTCATCACCCCCCTCCGGTCACCTTACTTTCTACGTGGACCAGTTCCACGCCGGACTGAGCCTACCCGTTCACCCCTTTATACTTGCCATTTCTCGGTTGTACCATATTCTGGTACAACAATTCTTACCCAACGCTTTTCACGTTATGGCCGGATTCCACCTGGCGGCCCAATATTCCGGGATTGTTCCTACGGCCCAACTTTTCTTTTCTTTGTTCCAGGCAAAGAGTTCTTCCGGTTTTTTCTACCTATCCGGGCGACCCGATGTCCATTTTTTAACGGGTCTTCCCACGTCCCACAAGGCCTGGAAGAAGAAGTTCTTCTTCGTCCAGAGCTCAGGAGACTGGGGCTTTCCCACCACCCCTATCAACTTCTTACACCCGCAGGTGCGTTTATCCCGAGGTGATAGACCACCTCATCTGGACGGGAAAATCGCCCTCCTTAACCAGAACCCTTTTAATCTAACCAAGATTCTCAAACCTAATCTCCTGAATTTTTTCAACACCCAGCAAGGGAATGGACCCCTGCCACCCCAAATTGGTATATTCTTGAGATGATCTGTTTTTCTCTCTTTCCAGTATTATTTTCATTATTTTTTACTATTCCATTCTTCATTTCAGTAACTATGTTGCAAGCACGTCTGGCCTCCAAGGCAAAGAAAGCAGCAGGAGGGGGTCATAGAAGCCCGTTGGGAGAATCCTCCAGAGCTTCTCCCACTTCGGAAGAAGTTGTCTTGACAGTGCCTCCCCGCAGCCAGCCCTAAGAGCAGGATCAGGCAGCTCCCTCCAGCGCCATTACCTCAGGAATAGTAAGAAGGAATGCGGAGCAGGCGAAGAGACCTACTCCCGAGCAGGTAGCTCCCTCTCAGGTATCCCAACCCTCGTCGAATCTTGAGGAGGGACAGCAACTGCAGCGGAGGAAGAGGAGGCGAGAAGGGCCCGAGGCCATCCCTGAGGCAAATCCTCAAGTCCCATCCTACCCCAACCAGACCTTCTTCAACAGGTCTGTGTTGGACTGCCCTGGCGAAGTGGCATGACAGTTCATGATGGGACTAGCTCCCACAGCCAATCGTCGTACTGTGGAGAAAATGTCTGACCCCGAGCTGGTGGAGTCGTACTGCAAAGCAGAGGCCCAGGTGAGATATCCATCACTTGTCGTAATTCTTACTTTTCCCTGAAACTTTCATTTATCCTTCTCCTTTCCTCCTTCTAGGCAGTGGTGCTCAGAGCTTCTCTACTAGCTCGAGCTCGCAGCTATCTGCTTTAGGCAGACCTGAAGAGGGAGATCGAGGTCTTGAAGAAGCAGAAGCAAGAGCTGCTAGCTAAGAACCAAGGCCTCAATGGGGATCTGGATTTGCTCAAAGCAGAGCTGGCCGGAACTAAGGCGGTTCTATCGGCGCAGGAGTCCGACGCTAGGAAACATGCCCATATCGTCCTCCTGGAGCAAGAGGTGAAAGAGCTTAAGGAGAAATCTAGAGCAGCCAGGGCAGAGGGTGAAGCCGATGGAGAGGCTAAGGTCTCACAGAAGGCGAGGCGAGGGGAAGGCTCGGATTCCTGAACTCCGAGGAAGGCCTGCGCTTGATCCAATTAACTCGAGCAACCAGACGCTAGGCCTTCCTGGGATTGGTCGAGCTGTACGACCTCCTGGTACCTGAGGCTGAGGCCTTTTTCCTCCTCGGCGTAGATGCTCATGCAGAGTGGGTATCTGAGAACTCTTCTCTGCCTTTTGAACGAGCTGCACCCATCATAGGCGCGTCCGAGCCCACTTCATTTACTCATGTTGCCGAGGACGACTGCCTTCACTTGCTAGATGACCTGGCCTTCGCTGATCATATCCGCCAGATTTTCTGCTCCTCCACTTCGGCCTCTTCTCCTCCCCCCGACCAATCGTTGGCGATGGTTGTAGCAAACTCCCCAACTTTCGCCAACTTAGGCAACTTGCAAGAGTCTACGCAGTTTGCGAAGGACTTCGCCGAGGTTTCCCAAACTCAAGAGCAGAGATAAGGAAGATCTGAGGCCAACTAACTCCGAAGTGTAGCTCGCTTCGTCTGGGAGGCCTGTCTGTTTTGTTTTCTTATTTTTGTTTTCTCAAGAACAGATCTGTAGTTTGTGGCCTGTGTGGCCGATTTGTTTTATCAAGTGTCGATCTTTTGTACAGAATTTTCCATGAATTATTAATAATAATAAATATTTTTATCTTGTAGCAACTATTGATATTCTAGGGTTTCCTTAATTCCCGGAAACCCTAGTACCTTTTTGTTCTCCAGCACGTGATTTTCTCTGCTTTAAATATATGCCTGTACTCCTCATATCTTCTCAAAATTCCGCAATGGCGTCTTCTCCTCTTCTTCAAGAACTCGACATTGTGAAAAGAAAGAACATTTCTTTGGTCGTTGAGAATTTTAGACTCTCCGATCAACTAACTTTGCTTAAGGAGAAAATCAGCTATCTCTACTGCCTGCTGGAGAGGAAGAGGCAGAAAAAATGCCATTACAAGAAAGAGTGGTCTGAGCTTCGCCAGATAAATCGCCAAATGCAGGAAGAGAGGGCTGACTTGATCGAGTCAGTGAATTGTCTTACTGTCGCCTCTGGCGAAGCTCACGCGCTTGCCGAGCGGTCTGACAAGTGCCGCCGCCATTTACACAAAACAGAGCGCGAACTCTGGTGAGTCCGCCGGGTTCTAGCCTCAGGTCGGAGGTCTCCTCCCAGATGAATTATGCACTTTTCTTGTTTCTCTGAAATTTTTGTAATCAAAATTGCCGACTGTCTTAGGTGTGTGCAATTTGCTCTTGTATCTTTCGAGTTTTTGATGAAATGAAAGTATATTTTGGATTTCTGTACTTTCAACCATACTGATCTTGGTTTTTGCATTCCCATATGTGTTTGTCATTTTCGTCGGAATATAGTGGTATGCTTGAGTTTTCTTCGAATTTTTGCCTTTTTGACCGATCTTTCTTGCTCAAAACAATGAACGACCGTGTTTTTATGGGCTTATCTCCCTGACTATAATAATTTAGCTGTCTGATCTAGGATCTGCTCATCCAGAGATATTTTTCCACAAATCTTAGGCTGATACACAAGTCCGGCCCCTAACGTAGGTCATCCTTTTGTACCTGCTCAGGTAAGTTAAAATATTTAATAAATGTTTATTCAAGAAAGAGAAAATCGAAGGTATCCACCCCTAGCCCATTCTGGCTCGAACTGACGATCAGGTCAGGCAAAATCGAGGACATCTGTCCTTAGCCAAATCTGGCTTAAACTGACAATCAGGTTAGGCAGAATCGAGGACATCCTTCCTTAGCCAATTCTGGCTTGAACTGACAACCAGGTCAGGTAAAATCAAGGACATCCGTCCTTAGCCAATCCTGGCTTGAACTGAAAACCAGGTCAGGTAAAATCAAGGACATCCGTCCTTATCCAAATCTGGCTTGAACTGACATTAGGTCAGGTAAAATCAAGGACATCCGTCCTTAGCCAATCCTGGCTTGAACTGACAATCAGGTCAGGWAAAWTRVAGGACYTRCGTCCTTAGCCAATCCTGGCTTGAACTGACAATCAGGTCAGGTAAAGTCAAGGACATCCATCCTTAACCAATCCTGGCTTGAACTGACAATCAGGTCAGGTAAAATCAAGGACATCCGTCCTTAGCCAAATCTGGCTTGAACTGACAATCAGGTCAGGTAAAATCAAGAACATCCGTCCTTAGCCAATCCTAGCTTGAACTGACAATCAGGTCAGGTAAAATCAAGGACATCTGTCCTTAGACAATCCTGGCTTAAACTGCCAATCAGGTCAGGCCAAATCGAGGACATCCGTCCTTAGCCCATCCTGGCTTAAGATGCGTACTTTGAATTTAGAAACGGAAACAGACTTGCAATTTTATTAAAATAGGGGAAATAATTATCCAAGTATTACAATTATGCATAAAATTTTCGCAAATTAGAAATATTCCAGATGCGAGGAATCTCGGTTCCATCCAGCTCTTCCAATTTGTAAGCGCCCCCTACCAAGATTTGGATGACTCGGAGCGGCCCCTGCCACACGGCATCCAGCTTTCCTTTCGTTTTTCCTAAATCAACTCTTCTCAAAACCAGGTCTCCCACCTGGAACTGTCTCTTGAGTACGGTTTTATCATATGTTGTCTTTATCCTCCCCTTGGCGTGTGCCATTCTGACGGCAACCCTGTCTCTCTTCTCCTCAACCAAGTCCAGAGCGTCATGGGTTAACAATTCATTCTGCTTCTCCTCAAAATTCTGGACTCAATGAGTTTCCATGCTAATCTAGGCAGGTACTACAACATCCATACCATAGACGAGGCTGAAAGGCATTTCTCCTGTGCTCTCTTTTGGGTTAGTTCTGTACGCCCATAAAATTGAATTCAGCTCATCTACCCATCTTCCCCCAGCTCTGTCCAATCGTGTTTTGATCCCCTGTACCAATATGCGATTAGTGACTTCTACCTGACCGTTAGCCTGGGGATGATAGACAAATGTAAAGTGTTGGTCAATTTTCATCTTTGAACACCAAGCCCTAATTTTAGCACCCATAAACTGAGTGTCATTATTCGAGACAAAAATCCTAGGGACGCCAAATCTACACACGACATTTTTCCAAAGGAACTTCATGACCGAGTCTTCCGTGATTTTTGCCAGATCTTCGGCCTCTACCCATTTGCTAAAATAATCAATTGCTACTATCAGGAATTTCTTTTGGGCAGGGGCCATGGGAAAGGGGCCGACCAAATCAATTCCCCACTTGGCAAACGGGCAAGGAGAGCTCATTGTCATGAGCTCCTCTGCAGGCCTGTGTATTAACGATGAGTTTTTCTGACATTTTTCGCATTTCCGAACGAAATCTTCTGCTTCCTTTCTCAATTGTGGCCAGAAATACCCCGCTCTCAAGATATTGCTCGATAAAGCTCTGGCGCCCATATGGTTGCCGCAGCATCCTTCATGGGTTTCCCAGAGAACCATAGATCCTTCCTTCTTACTCAGGCACCTCAAGAGGGGCTGCCCAAACCCTCTTCGAAATAACTCCCCTTTGATCATGCAAAACCTAGAAGCTCTGATTCGTGTCTTCATCGCCTCCCTCCTGTCTTCTGGCAGGTCTCCTTTCTCCAAATATGCTTTTATACTGGAGCGCCAGTCATCACCTTCCATTATTGGGTATACCTGCCCTATTCCAAACTCCGCATCCGCTTTTAGTAAAGTAATAACTCTTTCCCTGCAATCTGTGGAAGAGCTGGCCACTTTTGCCAAGTAGTCGGCTCTTCCATTTTCTTCTCTAGGGATTTGCACAACTGTCAGAGATTTCATACTCCTGGCCAGTTCCCTAAACTTTGTCAAATATCTTTGCATACTATCTTCCCTAGTCTCGAATTCTCCACTTATCTGCTTACAAACGAGCTGGGAATCCACCTTGGCGCAGATCTGCTCTGCCCCTAGATCATGTGCCATCTGAACACCCCGTAGGAGGGTGTCATACCCCGCCGCATTATGAGATAGAGCTTGATTTAAACGTATTGCGTACTCCGTTGATACCCCTGCCGGGTCTATTAAGATAATTCCCACCCCACAGCCCTGGTTACTGACAGAACCATCTGTGAAGACTGTCCACTCATGCTCTTCATTGGGAGAGCTGGACATCTCTTGCATAAAATCAGCTAGCGCCTGGGCTTTTATTGTTGTCCTGACCTCGAACACGACATCAAATTCGCTAAGCTCAATTATCCACCTGACTAGCCTCCCCGACGCTTCTGGTTTGTCCATGATGGCTTTCAATGGTAAATTTGTCCGCACGATTATACTGTGCGAAAGGAAATATGGGCGCAATTTTCGAGCTATGCCTACTAGAGCTAGAATTGCTCGCTCTATTTCCACATATCTTACATCGGCATCGTGCAAGACTTTGCTCCAGTAGTAGACTGGTCTCTGTATCTTGCCTTCTTCTCGGAGCAAGACAGAGCTGACTGCCTGTTGCCCAACCGACAAGTACAAGATGAGGGGCTCTCCCTGGACAGGTTTTGTGAGCAAGGTCATGCTGGCCAAATGCTCCTTCAACATCTTGAAAGCATCCTCACATTCCTTTCTCCATTCAAAATGAGCCTTCTTTCGCAAATCTTGAAAAAAGGGGAGGCTCTTCTCTACCGAGCGCGAAACGAATTGACTCAAGGCATTGATGCGACCCGCCAAACATTGCATCTCCTTAACGTTCCTGGGCGCCTGCATCTCTATAATTGCTCGCATTTTCTCTGGGTTGGCCTCAATACCCTTTTCAGTAACCATATACCCTAAGAATTTGCCAGCTCTGACCCCAAATGTGCATTTTTTAGGGTTGAGCTTCATTCTGTATTTCCTCAAGGTGGCAAACGTTTCCCGCAGATCTTCCACATGAGAGGCTGCTTTGACACTTTTGACCAACATATCATCCACATACACCTCCATGTTTCGTCCAAGCTGCTCTTTAAACATTTTGTCCACCAGCCTCTGATACGTGGCACCAACATTCTTTAACCCGAATGGCATGACCACGTAACAATAAGTTCCCTTCGGAGTGATAAAGCTGACTCTCTTCCAATCCTCTTTTGCAAGCTTAATCTGATGGTAGCCCTGTGAGGCGTCCATCATGCTCAGGAGTTCACATCCAGAGGTGGAGTCAACGAGATGATCAATCCTTGGGAGTGGGTAGTGGTCTTTTGGGCAGGCACGGTCAAGATCCCTGAAATCAATGCACATTCGCCAATCTTCCTGAGTTTTGGGAACCAAGACGGCATTAGAGAGCCATTCTCGGAATTGTATCTCCTGTATATGTTTGGCCTTCAACAATTTCTCTACCTCAGCTTCAATTATGGCCTCCTTCTCAGGCCCGAAATTTTGCTTCTTTTGTTTTACTGGCTTCATGTCCGGACTGATATTAAGGCGATGTTCCGTCACCTCCGGGTCAATCCCTACCAAGTCCTGGGGAGACCAAGCGAACACATCCGTGCTCTCTCTCAATAGAGTCTCCAGGTCTGTTAAGACCTCCGGGCTAAGCGTCGTTCCTACGCGAAGGACTCTACTATCATCCCCTGGTACAACCTCTACTAACATCAGTCCTTCATCTCTTCGAGCCAGATCTTGTCTGGGCAGCTCTATCCGAGCCTTTCTACTCTGCCTCTCCTCCTCACTGTTTCGTCTGATACATTCAACATACGTCTGTCGCGACGCATATTAATCACCTCTTACCTCGCCAGTCCCTTCCTCAGTGGGGAATTTCATCTTCATGTGGAAAACTGAAATTACAGCCTGGAACTGACTCAAGGAAGGTCGGCCAAGCATAACGTTGTAGGAGGATGGCGCATCTACTACCAAGAAACGCACCATCCTGGTTACCCGATATGGCTCTTCTCCTAAAGTTATGAGGAGCCTGACCGCTCCCAATGGCTTCAGGGTTCCCCCCGCAAACCCCACCAAAGAGGTGGTCACCTCCTCCAGCTCGACGTCCAACTTTAGTTGTTTAAAACAATCAAAGAACAAAATATCAGCAGAACTCCCTGTATCCACGAAAATTTGTCGCACGTTATAATTGGAAATAGTAGCCGTTATAACTAAAGCGTCCATGTGTGGAGCAAGGATACCATTACCATCCTCTGATCCAAATCAGATATTTGGCGCAGATACCATCTGCCCGACCTCTCGTGACTTCCTAATCAAATCTTTAGCATCTCGGACATAACTATGTTGCGTTCTTTTAGAATGCTCTTCTAGCTCGCCACCAGTAATCATCTGTATTTCTCCGTGGATGACCTGAGCTTGATCAGTTCTTCTTCCTTCAGCTCGCCCCCTATCCTGATCTCTTTTGTTTTGTGGAGCATGATTGTAGTTGCTACGACCGACTCTGGCTTCCTCTTTCCTCATGCGGACGTACTCTTTTAGGTGCCCGGCCTGAACTATTCTCTCGAGCTCATCTTTCAAGTGTGTACACTCATCATGACTGTGCCCGTACTCGTTATGGAAACGGCAGAATCGGTCCGACCTTTCCTTCCTAGGCTTTTGTGAATAGGTCTTAGGCCATTTCAGCTCTAGATGTCGTTCTATCGCTTGCAGTATCTCTGCCTGCGGAGTTTCCAAAGGGGTATATCTGTCAAAACGAGGTCTGCCCACAGACAGCTCTAGACTGGGCTTTTTGACTGCTACCCTGTCTTCTCTGTCATACATTTCCCGCTTTTTCTCCCCTTCATCCTTGATTTTCAATGCTTCTTCCAAATGGATATACTTTTCTGCTCTCTCCAAGAGCTCTCCGAATTTTAGAGCTGGTTTCACCACCAGCGACTGGAGAAATTCTCCTCTCCTCAGACCTTGCGCCAGAGCATTCACCAACAGCTCTTCTGACGTAGAGGGCACCTCTAACATAGCCGTTGTAAACCTGTTGATGTAGGCACGCAGACTCTCGTTCTCTTTCTGCTTCAGGCTAAAAAGTTCAAGTGGCATTTTCTGGTACTTCCTGCAGCTCATGAACTGGTGCAGGAAGGCCGAACTGAATTCGTCAAAGTTACTGATGGATCTCGGCGGCAGCTGGCTAAACCAGAGCTGGGCTAATTTAGTGAAAGTCATCGGGAAGACCCGGCACATAACCACATCTGAGAACTTGTGTACAGCTGCCGCGATTTCAAATCTGCTCAAATGGTCCCACGGATCCGTGGTCCCATTATATTCAAAACCCAGAGACCGGTATGAGGCCGGCACATCATCCCGCATCACCTCCTCCGTAAATGGAGTACCTCGCCGCGCCGGCACCGTGTTTGTGTTCGTCATCTTTCTCTTAAACTCCCGCACTTCCTTCTGCAGGCTCTGCATCTGCTCAGCCAGACCTGGATTGGTCTGGCTTGAAGTTTTGCTATCGGAAGTAGAGAAATGCTCTTCTCTATCCTGAAGAGGGGTCCGATCCACACGCTGGTTGCGTGGCGGCTCAGTTTCTTCCAATGGGACCGTTCGTTCTGGCCGTCCGCCAGATGGAGACGTTGACATTTCTGCAAACTTCTTCTCTACAGTTGTTTCCATAGCTTTGCCGATGAGCTCGGACAGTTGCCGGAGAAGGGTGTCATTAAACAATCCCCCAGCGGCGGACGTCGGCTCGCCGGAGGGAGGCAGTATAGTGCCCGATCCGGTTTCGACTGTCGGTTCTGCCCCCTCATGCCTTACCGTGGATGTCTCTGCTGATCTCGGCATACCCCACGGCGCGGCGGAGCTAGGAGTTCCGCCGAGCTCACCCACTAGTTTCCTCCGTAACCCGTCAGAAGCCATAGAAAATACTCTCGCCTTAACTCGATCGACGATTCCCACAGACGGCGCCAATTGTTTCAACCCAAAATATGAATAACGTCAAGAAAGACGCCTGGAACCTTGAACACCTTCTTAACCTGCGTACAGAAACACGTTAGAAAGGACCATTGGGGGTTTTCCGGTGGAAACCTCTCCGATGCTTAAGTCAGTAAAGCGTATGAGATTTCTTTTAGCAAGCAAAGAAGGAATGCACAAAGAATGACATACCTTTTCCCAGCCTTGGGGGTGAGATATTTATAGCTTTCTCCCTAGTGGGTACCCCAGCCGGGATATTAGGGCACATGCCGCAAATCAGGGGGCAACCAATTCTGACAAGTGGTCCCACTTGTTTCCTTGGTGGAGATCAGAGGGTCAGGTCTGCACCGAGCATATCCTCCTTTTCTATCGATAGCTCTGGTGTCAGTTTTACCTCAGCAGTATCTACAGAGGTGATCCTCCAGGTCATCCTTATCACACCAGGAAAGTTTCTCAAACCATGATCGCTTTTGTCAACTTGGCCTAAGAGAGTCTGATCGGCTCTTGTGCCCTCTCTCCGGGAGTCCATCCAGCATGATCTTCTCTGGGGAGGAGACCAGGTCTTGCCTTCGGAAGAAGACCTATTCGAAATTACAGATTACTTCTGGTCTATCCGTGTTTACCCGTCAATTCTGCCAAATTAGGTCTACCCGCACTAGGTCTATCGTATTCCTGGCCCATCACCGATATAATGGTTATCATGCGAGTAGCGATTTTGGTTGCGACCTTTTATGCAACTTAGGTTTTATAATTATATTATTATGAATCTCAATTCATACTTTGCCTTATTATTATAATTATTAATTTAATTATATTATTAATAAATATTATAGCAAATAAAACCACATTTTTATATGTTTATCCACTATAAAAATACAAAATCCGAGATTAAATAAATAATATAAGGGCAACACTCTTGTTAGGTCGAACTAACGGATCATCCGTCATGCCAAAATTTTGTACCAATACATTATATTATAAAAACTAATATATTATAGTAAAAAATTAAGACATCATATTATAAAAACCAATATATCATAGCACGGGTCATAGATTTATGAAAAATTAATACTTTGAAATATAAAAATCAATACATAATAATATAAAAACTAATATATTATAGTATCGTGTCAAATAGTTAACGGATCATGACCCATCAATCTGATCTAACACAAGTATTGTATAATATACGGTAGAATATGAAAACATTCATTTTTGGTGCAGTTGGTGGAGATGAAATGCAGATTCCAAGTGTCACATAAGAAATATCAATATTGTATATATCTGCTGCATTAATGAATTTGACATGCACAATATATCACTGTGATCGTTGTTTGATATGCTCTTTAATTCAAGATTTGGAATAACCCGACATGCTATCTCTTAATAAAAAAATATCTCTGGAATACATCAACTTTTATTGAACATCAAACCCACTTTATAACATAATACTAATATACGCTTGACATGAGATCCAAATAGCTCGCTTGGTTTGGTCATGTTTCAAATTAAACTCGAATTAGTTTGATTAAACAATTAACTGGCCTGACGTTCGTTCTCAGAGCACTTACTCCAATGTGATTTAGCTCGGATAGATCGAATGCATTGAACCTGATGCTTTGACCTTTTGAGCTGAAGGTTTGATCCCTTGTAAATAAAGAAAGAAGACCCAATTAATATATACTCATCGATTTTAAGAAGTTTGATCTCTTCTTAAGAAAGAAACATCTTTGATGGAGGACAAGGTTCTATTCTATGGCTCAGTTTGGTTATTGGAATTTTGAAAGTCCAAATTCTCAAATTAATATATTTTTAAAATCCAAATTCTAAACTCAACCAATTAGTTTAGTTAAATACTCATGTTAGGTCAGATTGATGGGTCATGATCTGTTAGGCTATCTGACTCGATAGTATGATATATTAATTTTTGTACTATGATTTATTGGTTTTTTATATTCGAAGTCATTAATTTTTCATAAAATTTTTATAAATCTCTAACTCGTGCTATGATATATTGATTTTTGTAGTATTATATATTGGTACTATGATGTATTGATTTTTACTATAATGTATTGGTTATTGTACTATAATGTATTGGTATAAAATTTTTATTTAACAGATGATTCGTTAATCCAGTCTGACAAGAGTGATTGCCCATTAATTTATGGGGGATTGACTGATAAATAAAAACATCGGACAATTTTGCTCAATGGATCTTCCATCTCTTTTTTTCCCATTAATTATATTTTGGTCCAATCTGTCAAAATTACCCTCCATATACCCAACTCACCTTTTCCCCCTCACAAACTTCCGACGTTAGTTCAAGCTAGCTCCGATGTTCGTTTAATCCAAAATTTCTACCATTGATTTTTGTTGTCATTTCGAGTTTATCTGCAAACTTTCAAGTCAATCGGAGTTTGTTTGCCTTTTTGAATTATCGGCCAAAACTTCAATTTTCATAGTTTTTTTCACACAGAAAATTAAAAACTTTCGGCGTCAATTCCACCGGATCCGACACCCGTTTAAAGTTTCTACCAAGGATTTTTGTTATCATTTCGAGTAATCATTCCAGGTTAATCGGAACTCATTTTCACCATTTAATCAGCAGTCAAAATTTTGATTTTCACAATTTTTCACTTAGAAAATCAGAAATTACCGACGTTAGTTCTGTCCGGACTCGATGTCCTTTTAACTTGAAATTGTTACCAAGGATTTATGTTATTATTTCGAGTCTTCATGAAATATTTCAAGTCAATAGAAGCTTGTTTACCCCGTTGATTCAGCAGTCAAATTTTCAATTTTCACAATTTTTTCAAACAAAAATTTAGAAATTCCAGGCGTCGTTATCGGCCGAATCCGATATCCGTTTGACCTAAAATTTTAACCAAGGATTTTGTTATATTTTGTGTCTTTGTACATAATTCTTAGGTTAATCGGAGTTTTTGAATCGACAGTCAAAGTTTTAATTTTCATAGTTTTTCTACATAGAAAATCAGAAACTTCCGGAGTCGATTATGTCCATCTCCGACGTCCGTTTGAACTGAAGTTCTTACGATTTATTTTATTATCATCTCGAGTCTAACTGCAAAACTTGAGGTCAATAAGAATTCGTTAAATTACACAACACACTAAATTACCACAACTAATAATTCTAAGATTACTGCATCAGTAATATAATATAAAATCATCACAGTCAATAATACTAAAATTAATGCATACAATAATAAGATTATCACCATTTGTCATAATATTATGACAACAAATAATCTAAAACATTAAAACTGTGGTAATTAATTAATTGTAATAATGATATATTATGTGAATGACCTTCCTACCCCTAAATTTTAATCTTGTACCTATAAAAGAGACTCTAGTCCTCATAATAAAGCACACACTTTGATCACTTTCTTTTTCCTTTTCTCTAGTTTCACAAGCTGTTGATCATGTGTTTTGGTCATGTGTCCTTTCTTCCTATTTTTCGACCTTCAAATTTCTGATTTAGTTTTATATGTCTTCATAAGACTTGTATCTCTATCTATTAGCTTTTTATAGCCACTTTAATCATCTTTTTGGATGTCATATGAGAAATTTAGGATCAAAGTACTAACACTGCTACAAATTATTTCTTTCGACAAGCACCACTTGCGCACGATAAAAATGGTTGTGCGTCCCTGATTGTTGATTGTGAGTAGCTGCTATTCATGTCAGTTTTCGTTCATGTTAACTCCTGTCTCCGTTATTGTGCTCCCATGGTCGTATAGCTCAGGTTTGTTAATACTCTAGCTCAAAAAAGGCTCAAACCCAACATTTTTACATAAAAAACTAACACAAATGAGTAAAAGTAATATTTTCTAATAAACATGAAGCGACGCGTGAATAACAAGATAAATGCATATTTAGCCTAATAAACCTAGACCTAAATATGCGAACAAACCCCCAAACTTAAATATTAGTAGTCCCGATCAATTCACTTTAAATGTAAAAATCGCCTCAAGCGAAGAGATCAACAATTGTAACGCCCCAGTTTTTCATAACGGAAACACAAGCGGAAGCAATTATATTTTAATAAAAATAATATGAGGGACGTTACTTTTTATAATTATTCTAAGTTAATTTAAAAATAAACATACAATTAAATCAAACAACTTTATTGAAAGAAAGCTAGCTGATATCTTTTCAAAGAAAGTAAATAAATCCAATATTATTTGGCTTTAATAAAAACTAATAATAATAATATTGATATTAGTAATAAAATAAAGGAGCTTCATAAATAGTATTCAAATAAATTTAATAGTTAATCTTTGAGGATCTAATAACCTCAAATACGTCTAATTGATCAAGTTTAAAATATAAATAAAATATCATGACTTTAATTCTTGGTTTTACTATCGTCGTCACCACCACTCTTCCGCTCCGATTTCACATAACCTGAAAAATATTATTTAAAAAGGAATGAGCTTTCAACTCGCTCAGTAGGGAGTACAGTTCATAATAATTGCATAATATCATAGTTCTGGACAATCATATCTCTGTTGTGTAATAAATTACACCTCTATGTACAATAAATGTACCTCTGTTGTGCATTGCTGCACCTCTATCTCTGGGTCATGCGACAATTTTTAAAAACTCTCTGGGTCGCATGACTATGTGCACATAATTTGTGACGAAACGCCACCTCTTGGTTATATAATCATCAACATAGGTTAAGATAATACGCATTTAAATATGAACTGTAAATAGAAAGGTTTTAGTTATCCTTACCTTTAAACTGACGTTTGAAATCTTGAAATATGCAGGAAACGTGACTTGACTTGATAAATGCAACTCGTGGATTATATGTGCTTGGATAATCGTCCTAATCCTCAAAATCCTCGATTTCTACAAATTAACGGGATTCGAATAAATAAACGGAATAAAAATAGAAATGAATAATTAGTCAAACGACTTCAACTTGAAAGAACTTACGGAGCCGAATATCGGGTAAGAATTAAATAGTTTGTCAAATGAATAATTGCCAAACAACCCAAAACTTAAATGAATTAAAAGATCCTTGGTAAATCTGGCCCGCAAGACAAAGCCCAAATAAAAGACAATCACCAAGTAGCCCACACCAATCTTCACTCCACTAATTAAACCAACCCAATTCCACAAATAGAAGCCCAGCCCAACCATCTCCTTACTCAATTCTCTCTCTGTTTCAACATCTCGTATCCTCTCTCTTTCTGCAACTCACAACCAACTTTAACACACTCACGCCTGAACCCTCCACAACATCTCTAATTGAGAATTAACTCCAAATTCAACACAGTCCCAATTCATCAACCACACACCCTGCGTCCCAAAATAAACGATTTCACAAACATCGTCAAAATCCCCAAATCATAAATCGGCGAGCACCTCTCCTCTCTTCGATCCTCGACTAGGCACTCCGACGGGTGTAAACTAGCGAACAACATCAGGCGACAGTGATCGTGGGGCATCTGTGAGGTGGATCGACTGGACTCGGGTCCGATTGAGTGGAGCCTCCTTCTCCTTCTCCAGATTTCAGAAATCAGGAAATGGCGAACGACACGGCAATTCGTCGGCGGCAGGTGAAGCGACGTGGCCAGCGGCTGTGGCGGCTTCTCCGGCTCTGCGACTAGGATGGATAACTGGAACGCGGCTATTCCATTTGTGGATTGGCGATTGCGATGTTGAATCGGCGGTCACCTCTCCTTAAATTCTGGAAATCCGTAGATGGCCCGGCGTCTGGAAATCAGCGGCATCAGGTACCTGACGACAACCCGCAGCGGTGGCAGGCTCGGCGGCTTAGCTGGTTCATAACGCCGGTGGCTTCGGCACTGAGACGTGGTGCAGGCGCCGCTCTGTTTGGTAGACGAGGCGACGGCAATCGGTGGTGACTGCAAGGGTTTTGTCGCGATGCGTCCCTCGATTGAATTCCGGTTGGTGGCTCAGGCGAAAAATTAACGGCGATGGAGGATGTGGGTTCCGATCGGGCTTCAGCCTGGAGTTTTTGGCGAGGCCTGAACTTTGGCCCGTATGCGCGTCTGGCAATGGCGACAAGTCTCGATAGAGGGGCGGCAGAGACGGAACGCTGACTCGAAGTCCCATCTTACAACCCCACACTCAGCGGCTTCTCGTCAAAGAAGGCGGATGCGATGTAGATAGCTTTCAAATCATTGACTTCGGGTTCAATATCAGTTCGTGGTTCACCAATAAGGATGATGTTGGTTCGTTGGCATAATTCGACTCATGATGGCTGCAATTCCAGAGATGGTTTGGTTCCGGCCTCGCTTAAATGATGCGTTGACGAGTATTGGTCGGATCTTACGGTGGCTGGGAATGGAATCAATTTCTTGGTTTTGTCGTACAATGATTTGAACTTTTTTGAACTCCGTGGTTCTTGTTTTGGTTGGAAACTTGAGAATTGAATATGATGTGAATAAATCTGAGTTTTAGAAGTAAGAATTTGATGTCTCCTTGTTGAATATGGACGGGTGGGTGGCAGCAAGAGAATGGTTGATAAAGTATGAAGCTGTTGCGAGTAGGATTGGTTGAGAAATACATTCTGGCTTGCGGCTTAAAGTAATCAACAAAATATGTGGATGGAAAGAGTCCCAAGTAATTGGGACTTAATAATATCAATGAGTAGATTACTAGGTTTAGGAGTTCTAATTTCTAGAATCCTTTGATTACTTGCTGAAAGATCTCAACAGACGGGTGCAAATGTGGGGAGAAATATTGTTGATTTATGGGATGTTCAAGAATGCATCTGGCTTGCCAAAAGGGCTCGAATTTAAATAAAAAGGATTGTTGTAATGAGCTTTTAAAATAATGGGCCAAAAGAATAAAATATAGATGACCACTTAGATTATAAAAACTAACTTGGGCTATAGTTTAAGTCTTTGAAATTAAAATTAAATGACAACTTGTGAGAATCTAATTAAATGTTGTCAATCAAATTTGGCTTAAAATGAATTAAGTATTTTAATAAAAATTGTAATTTATATAAGAAAATGCAAAAAGGATGTTCATGATAGTCAAATAAATTAAAATAAAATATGGGATGTTACAACAATCAAGATAAAATCAAGGAAGAATCATGTCACTCTCAGCCAAGAACCAAGTCATCTAAAACCCCAATATGATAGATAATGTCGTTCACGACCCTCACACGTATATATAAAATTCGCTCAAACACTCATGTGTGTAAAAGATGTATATACGCTCAAATCAAATTCAAAATGTACCATAGGCTTGCCAAGCGTCTCTAATCTCCACGGTACTCAAGGCTCACACATGTGATTTGTGAATAAAAAGGTCTTTATTAGATTGTAATGTAGGCTCTTTGGATAAAATAGAGAAATATATATAAAGTGACTTCATACTAAATATATAAAGATAAAAATACCCAAGAAATTCAACTTCACCCTCAAAATAATACTTGAAACTTCAGCATAAAATTAAAACGTAAACTTCACATCAACCCCCAAACCAAAGCCTTTATTATGTAGGTCAATAAAATCAACTAAACTATATATACATATATACATATATATATATATATATGTGTGTGTGTGTGTGTGTGTGTGTGTGTATGTATGTATGTATGTATGCATATTTCTTTCTTGAGTTTTTTAAGTAGGATAAAATAAAATAAATAAAATTGGAGAAACTCATCATTTGACTCTCATTTATTTACAACGTACCAATACATCAATTCTCCCAATGCTGCTCTACTGATCCTACCAACACCATAATCCACTCTAATCAATATACAATATTAAACTCGAGAGTATAAAATAATCAAGACAAATCCATTATTTATGTGGAGAACAAAGAAATAATCGTAAAGGCTCAAACGGGCTAACTAAAGAAAATTTTATTTGTAAAGATACTTTATTTAAGAAGGCTCGAAAGGCTATAAATATTTGCCTAAGATCTTTCCACAAATCACACACATCAAGACCTCAACTAAGACTCAAGGCAAGTTCTAGCGAATGTGCATAATGAACGAATCATTCTAGAAAAACATAACAAGCATATGAACATTAAACATGACTGAAAAGCTCACAAGTTATGTCAAGTGAATACGACATTCGACTACCCCAAAGGTTTCGCAATCTCAAGGATAATTGTTATCAATATTCGACTTGAATGCTAGAATCCCTAATTTTCACATCAAGCAACAAAAAAAACTCTTTGATTGATCCCATGATTCCAACCTTTCTATCCTACGAGAATTGGCTCAACTCTTCTAAAAACTAATAACTAAAATTTAAAGTAATACAATTATAATATGTAACTATATGAATGGAAGATACCAACGTATTCCTAATTAAACAAAACATCCTCACCACCAGACTTAAAGAAAACTATATGAAGGCCATCAAATTAGTGTTGTGCCTTCTCATCTCATCAAGTCTGAGGCACACCAGCTTTATAAATTCATAAAGAATTAAATCACAAGAACACACATGTACACGAGGTGTTCTAAGAAAAATCAAAAAAAACAAAAGCACAAAAACAACCTAGTATGCTTCTACACCATGAATAACTCACTATTCATCAATAATTAGACAAGCTATCAATAATAAAGATCAATTAAGTATCAAAAAGAAAAATCCCCAAATATCAAAACCTAATTTTAAAACGTACAAGTTTTCATCAAATCCCAAGATGAAACTTTGAAAAGGATGATGGATGATGATAGAAAAGTGCTTGGAATAAAAAGACAAACTAAAATATGTATACATGGATTTAGGAAACCCCTTTTCTAATTAGGAAGAGAAGTGTTTTAAAGAAAATAGGATTTCCGATGAATAATGCAACTACATTATATACCAAACAGTGATGCACGGCCACTGGCTATGCATCTTGACCATGCCCGCTCCCCATAACTATTACCTCCAACACAATTCAGATATGATTAAAATGATCGTGCATCTCCTCTATTTTTGGTCCTGTTAGATGCGCATGACCCCAGCATGATCAAAAATGATTGTGCTCCCTGGTCATGTACCCCTAACTGAGTGATTTTCAATTTTTTTCATAAATATATTCTAACTCTAAAAAAATATAATGGCCATGGAACGATTACTTCTAGATATCTTAATATCTAAAAAACAAATTGTTGAAAGGCGAGAGAAGCTTGATTACCATGCAGACAAGAATTATACTTCAAGAGCATTCTGGGTTGGAATTTATTACTGATTACGTGAGCCAGAGGATCGAGAAAATAAAAATGAGATACAATTGGTACAATGTGTTATTTTCCGAGCCTGAAGTTATTAGGGATCATGAGCGTAACCTGGTCTATGTGGATACCACCATATACCATATTTTATTGATATAAAGTACAAATCTCTCTACTATAAAGATATGTATGTATTCTTTATCTCAAATTACTTAAATTACTAACTCACTTT
This sequence comes from Phtheirospermum japonicum, assembly GCA_014905375.1. NCBI lineage: Eukaryota > Viridiplantae > Streptophyta > Magnoliopsida > Lamiales > Orobanchaceae > Phtheirospermum > Phtheirospermum japonicum. Next base: position 423,291 of record BMAC01000195.1, read on the forward strand.
TCTTATGAAGGATGATCATGGCGTTTTACCATCACACAAGTATTAACGAGCCACTAATTTCAAAACTGGAAGAACTTTTCGGATGAAGCTTCACTGTTATGTAATCCTTATCAAAAATATTAATATCCGAGTTTTAAATTTATTAATTACATATTCAATTGTGTAATAAAATGGGATGGGGATGACCTCGGTTTCATTGTACACTTATGTTGAATTGTGTAATGTTTGAATTTATAATCTTTGTTCTTTATTTTATCATATTATTTATTGGTATCTTTAAGATTGTATTCATTACATTTCAGTTTTAGTGGTGACAACACCACAAATAAATCCATCTGGTTTTATCTTTAGCTGTGATAAGACTATACAAGAATACGACTGATTTTTGCTTTGTTGGTGATAAGACTACACAATTGGTACAACTATATTTGAAAGGTTGTACACTTATAAATTGTAATAGATTTTTCAAATCAAATTCACTTACATATTATATTTTCACATTGCTGGTATTAACAACAACAACAACAAAAGAACTTCCATCAACCTAACAATACACTAAAATTTAAATTTGAAGAAGATATTTTGTTTTTGGATAAAAATTTAACCGAGTGGAGCATCCATATAGGTAATATGCTTGTTAATGATTAGAGGAAGCTCAATGGATTCTATGAATCAAGAAGAGGGTTACATAATAATATCACGTGAATTTTGTTGGACAAAATCAATTTGATGTTTAGAAAAGATTTCACCACGATGACATAATAACTCGGGTTGAACTTCTTGAAAAATAATAAATATATTTCTATATGATATTGTAAAAAAAAAAAAAACTCTACTTGCGACCATAAAACCAATAAAGTGCAATCCCCATAATGGCATGTGCACTTTTGGAACGACGTGGCAGGAGATGCTGAGTTTACTTTAGCATACCTAAAAAATGAAGAACTCTTGTTCGGTTTGATGAATTATGAATTCAATAGAAGTTTATTTAATTTTATTTGTCAATACCACAACCTTGTTAGAAATCCGTCCATGCGACTGTGATCATATAATTAACAGAAGCTTAATATGATTATAATTATAATTTTATTATATTTTAATTGGTATTTCCATTGTAATGTAATTCCAATTCAATATTAATAATCCTTTAATTGTTTTTCTTCTTTTAAATATTTATTACGTGATGCGCACTTGTATCTGATACTTTTAAAACCGTGACTTGATAATAGGGTAGTTAAACTAAGAAAAAAATGATGAATTTCAATGATACCTGCACAAACACATATATTGTCACCATTAAAAAACTTGTCACAAAGTGTTTACACTATCTAAATACTGATAAAAAAAACCCTTCATAACAAACAAAAGGACTCATAATTAATTGTCTCATTACAACACACTAGAAACACACAACCTAAAATAACGTTAACAAATAATTCAATCACATCACCTTAACTACTTATTGCAGACATTAACTGAAGATGTATTCATCATCAGGCATGCCAGACTGAGGTAAATGTGGACATTTAGTTTTTAAATGATCGATCGACTTGCAAATATTGCATTTTACAGGGGCATGGCATTTTCTATTCTCAGACGACTCTGGAAACTGCTCTGCTTTTGGCTTAGATATTTCCATATATATGTTGTAGGCGAAGAAATTATGTTCAGTGCCCTCATACCTTTTACATACTTATATCTTTCGTGTAGAATTGGAAACACCTTCTGGTCCCTATAGATCTAGTAGTTTTTGGTCTTCCCGCTTGTATTGAGTTCTTTGGAGGTAGACATATCACATAAGGCACCTCATTAGGTACACTCAAGTAGTGGGATGATCAATATTATAGGCTATATGTCCCCACATTATACGCAAAGTGCACATCCTATAATTATCATCGACAAAAGCGTGGAGGTTGGTCTTCATTTTATTGTTTCAAGAAAACAAAGCATCGCACGGGTTAAAAAAACATCGCATGAAATTGATATGAAATTAATAGACATTAAAATACTCATCTAGCAGCTGCAGCTATGTGCACACATGAAATCAACAAATGATCGAATTCATGACATATACAAGCTCTTGAACTCATATCAACTACATTCACCACAAATATACTTTTCACCTTTAATATATTGCTTTGTTAGGGTTCTATTTTCAATTTGGCGTCTCTTTCAATAACATCACCTACTATTACTCTACAACTTTGGTCAATTCATGATCTCAAGACATCACTGCAGTGTGTCATTCGTAAACCCAATCCTAGCACACAAAGCCCATTTATTGTAACTTTTTGCTGCATTGGAGGTCATAACTCATAACGACGTATAGAACAACAAGAACGTGCCCATCTTTGGATTCTAATTTCCTTAACGTTATCTCCAATAACTCCTTTATTATTGAGTGGCAATAATTTCCTTCAAAACTATTTGCAACTTTTTTGAAGAACCCAACAATATGTTAACCTGCACCCCTCATGTTTCTCATCATATGGACTATGCATATGCCTTGATGCACCTGGAGAAACATAGTTTTGATTGAGTTACTGATGTTTTTTGCTCCGCCAGACATGATTAATAGGTCCTCAGGTGAGTCGCATACCCTTCTCACTTGTTCGATAAACCATGTTCACGCCGCTTCATTATCTATTTGACCTATTCCGACTGCCAATGGAAAAATCTGTTTATTACCAATCTGTGTGATAGCCACAAAAAGGACTCTTTTGTACTTAGCCATTAGAAAAGCCCAATCAAAAATTATTTGAGGAAGCGTACAGGCAAAAAATCCCTTGATTGTAGGCCCCAAAGAAAAAAAAAAGGCATCAAGTTAATTGTCTTCATCAACCTCTAGTTTAGTGACAAACCCCATGATCGTTTTTTTTGCATATGCAAGTATGATGGTAACATGCCTATGAATTCTTCTCTGTCCCATAAATGAGCGCATTGAGTGATGTTTAGCTCGTAACATAAGATTATAACTATTTTAGTAGTATCATGAAACTCAATTGACATAGACTAAGGTATGAGTTTTGAATTTTCTTCTAGAAGTCTAAGTGCGAAACGTGCAGTAACAACCTTAGCAGGCAACTAATAATAATTATTATACCGCTAAACGTGCACCCTCCAAAAACCACTTTTAGCGGTTGCATCAACCTGAAATAGACAACCAAGGAATTGGAAGAATAGCGTGTATCATCCAGAATCTGTGTACTTTGCCTTATAATGACCTCGATTTTCCAGATAATATTTTTCATTTACAAACAACAAATTTTCTTTGCTCATATAAGTACTCCCAACAGAGAACAATGGAATATTGAACAAGTTTTCAGGGTTCTCGTGTAAAATATATGGAGCACAAAGAATTATCCATCTCCAACCTTCATACTTTCTAGGGGAGTTTTTATTACCCCGATTTGTGTTTGATACCATACCATGTGCTCGCCGATTATTAGCATTCTTTCGATAATTTTCATACTCTTGTTCAACACATCATCACGTACACCTCACCAACTTGACCATTATCACTTCGAGTGCCCATTTCTGAACCTCCGAACGTACCTTAATGATGGGGCCATCATTATTCATCTAAGACAATATCAACATGTCCATGATTATCACTCAAATTCACACCCCGGCGACCGTTGGATCCCCATTTGTTGAAGTCTTACGGCTGAATTTCTTCAGGGTTTTCTTCAACGTGACTTTCTTCGGGGGTTTTAGAACCATGGTTCTCTTAGTCAAATGAGTGTTGGTCACGCGAATTATTAAATTGTGCATTTTGTTCATACGATGTAGGAAAATAGGTAGATGATGTGCCCGAAGAAGATTCACTGCCTTCAAAAATTGAATTTACAAACCCCCCTGTTTTCAAGGTCACATCACCAACTCCTTTTCTCTCACGCGTCACACCAAACCCGAACTCATCTTTTTTAAGAACCACAGAAACAATATGAGGTTGTGTTTGTGAGTACTATAATAGATTTCGCATGTCGTATGTGTTGCTTATCTTTTTTTTCTTCATCACATTACCTTTAACATCAAAAACAAGAGAATGTATTAGGAAAGTCCAATAATTTCCGATTGGAGGAACAAATTCATGCATAGCCATAAAGAGGTAGTCATAACAATTGTCACCAAAGGAATGAAACCATCTCACCTTCTCCACCAATATACCCGAACTTGCCAATATCCACCAAGTAAAGTTTTACATCACACTAACTCTTCTGCAACACAAAGCCAACCTAATCATTTTTACAACAAATAAAGTTTACAATGGTATAAATAAACACAAAATTAAAAATATATTTTCAGTGGAAAAAAGAAGTAGTTCTCATTTTATTACTAAAAATAATTATATAAAAAAACTCGTTTATGTAAATTCCCGGAATCGTACTATCCCAAATTTTCAATCAATTCCCTAAATTTGATCATTCCTAATATTTTGATAAAACCTCCGAAACTTGTCGATTACAGAACTATTTATTAATTCCCGAAATTTGACAATTTCCAGTATTTTGATAAATATTACGGACTTGTCGATTATCGAAATTTTTATCAATTTCAGGAATTTAACAATTCCCAATATATATTTTATCCGATTCCTGCAACTTGTCGAATCTGAGAACTGAATATATATAAATATATATATTGCCAAAAATATGACCACCATACTGGGAGTTGCCAAAAACAAAAAAAAAGACCACCATATCGGAATTTGCCAAAAACTTCGCAAAACTCATTTTACAGATGAAAAACAAGCGCATTATTAAACAAGTATACCCTGCCGGTATGAAAAGTTCTTAATGTTTATGAGGTCTACCCAATATTAGATGCAGAAGTGCATAATAGATCGATAAGAACATCATGAGTTGTCCCATAATAAAACTAGTTGTTGCCGATACCTTCTTCTCGGTTCCTTCTTCAATAACCTGATCTCGGAGAAGGAACAGACCCCCTCGGACCGAAAAGCCGAAGCAAGAGTCAAATTAAAACGTCGAGCTTGTGGGCGGTTATGCAATAAAAAGAACAAAAATTAATTCAAAGAAGCACATTTTGAGCAATAAAACTTCAAAAAAATATGCGAAAGTATCTCAAATTATTTTCCGAAATAGATGCGAAATAACTCACCAGTTTTTTTGGACAATTTTTTTTCTCTCGTGTTCCAATTTTTTAGAGTTAAATATGAATATAAAAAAATCCGATAATTTGTGAATTATGATTGGAGAGAGATTAAATATGAATGAAAAACTGTTGCAAGAATGAAAATTATGTGTGGGGTGAGTTTATTGTAAAAATTATAGTCAATTTTAAATTAGGAGATATTTGGTATTTTCGTCAACTTATATGTATAAAAGAGTTTTTTTTTAATATAAAAAACTTAAAATTAATTCAATAATCCCTATTAATCTCGATTTATTGAAAACCGTAGAAATTCCCCTTAATTTGGCCTACATAATAATCCTCTAACTCTAACGCAACTGGTACAGATATTGAGTTTACTCTAACGCACCAAGATAGCAAGTAAAGATCTTATATAACCCTCAAAAATTAGTATATTTAATATCCAATCTCATGTCCTTTAAGTTCCTTTTCCCTATTCCATGCTTCTAAATTTCTATATTGTTTGCCCCCAATATAGCCAAGTCATTGTGGCTTTTTATCATAACCATATATCATTCTGCATATTCAAACCATCTAAAGGAGAGCTGTTCAAGCGAGAGGGTTGAGGCAGAAGCTCTGGCCAAGATAACAGAAGAAGCGGTGATGGGATTCCTCTGGAAGAATGTTGTCTGTCGCTTTGGTGTGCCAAGGATATTGATATCAGATAATGGAACTCAATTTATGGGTGCCAAAATCAAGGCCTGGTGTACCAAGATGAATATCCAACAACATTTCACATCCGTATATCACCCACAAGCGAATGGTCAAGTCGAAGTAACTAATCGCATTCTTGTCCAGGGACTTAGATCACGTCTAGAAAGATCTGGGGGAAATGGGTAGAAGAGCTGAATGCAGCACTCTGGGCATATCGCACAAGTCCAAAGGAAAGCACAGGTGAAACCCCCTTTAGCCTTGTGTATGGCATGGACACTGTAGTGCCTGCGGAGGTCGGTATAGAAACACACCGGATTCAGAATTTCAATGAACAGCAGAACGAGCTGTTGAGGCAAGATGCTCTGGATTTGGTCGAGGAAAAAAGAGAGCAGGCCGCAGTCAGAATGGCCCATATCAAGGGGAGAATAAAGGCCACATATGATAAATCTGTAATTAAGAGGCAATTTCAGGTATGAGACCTGGTTTTGAGAAGGTCTGATTTAGGAAAAGCCAAAGCAAAATTAGATGACACGTGGCAAGGCCCGTTTAGAGTCACTAACGTTTTGGTTGGAGGAGCGTATGCGCTGGAAGAGCTGAATGGGACCGAGATCCCCCGCGCTTGGAACATTACCAATCTGCGAAAATTTTATATGTAATTGTAACCCTTAACGTTTGCTTATTTATTAAATGAAAAATTGCAGGAGTTAACGTTCACAGATTCCCATAATTTCTTCTAGCTAGATGGCCAATAAGATCATTATTCCAGATTGGATCCCAGAATTCATTATTAGTGATGAGTTGCCTTTAATCTTTGATTAATAAACGGAGGAGACACTTACAAAGAAAGCAGAAAAATAAAAGGAGATATTTTAGCATTACATTAATAATCGCGGAGGTGCAAATCACAAGTGTAGAAAAAGTAAAATAAAGCCTTAAGAGGGAGGTGCGGAAGCAAGAAGTCAACGAAGTTCTTGGATCGTTTCCTCATTTTCCAGAAGGCGAACACGAAATCGCTCTTGCATCTCCACGACGATGTCCCAGTTGACGTACAAGTCGTCATTCTCCTCTTTTAGTTCGCGAACGCGTCGCTGGAGCTGATGCCATTCATGGCAATATTTCATTTTTTTCTCAGTCAGTTTTTCCACACGATCCTGCAGCTGGAAAATTTCTGCCCGAAGCTGATCCCTTTCATGAAGCAGTTGATTATGCTCCTCATCGAGAACATGATTGGAAGACGAGGATGATGCCATTATAAGGGGACATTTAATGAAGGAAAAGGTGCCAGTATATATAGAGAAGAAAAGGGCGGGAAAGTTACATTAAGTTGGCGAGCAAAAAGCTCAGATGGGTGATTTCCTCGATATGCGAAACCCTAAAATCCTGGTCTAAAAGCCAAAGACGACATGTTCAGTCTTAAGCTAGGACTGACTAAGGACGGATGTCCTGAAATTTTGCCCGACCTGATTGTCGGTTAAAGCCAGGATTGGCTAAGGGCGGATGTCCTGAAATTTTGCCCGACCTGATTGTCGGTTAAAGCCAGGATTGGCCAAGGACGGATGTCCTCGATATTGCCCGACCTGATTGTCGGTTAAAGCCAGGATTGGCTAAGGACGAATGTCCTAAAATATTGCCCGACCTGATTGTCGGTTAAGCCAGGATTGGCTAAGGACGGATGTCCTGAAATTTTGCCCGACCTGATTGTCGGTTAAGCCAGGATTGGCTAAGGACGGATGTCCTAAAAATATTAGCTGACCTGATTGTCAGCTTAAAGCCAGGACTGGCTAAGGACGGATGTCCCTGATTTTATCTAACCTGAGTATGAGTCTAGGTCAACAGGCTTGATCTCCTGATCTGGATGTCAAAAGCAACAAAATCGACCTATGCATACATGCCTGACCTGTCGGTCAGCTAGAACGTATGAATGTGCTCGACTGGACTAAGGTACAGAACCTTTAGAGGTAAATGCTTAACAGTTAACATTACTGTGCGCATGAATTGAACGATTAGGAGAAAATGAAAAATTGATTAACAGATTATTTGAGCAAGTATTGAGAAAAAACTCAAGAAATTCATATACTATTGCACGAAAAACATTGGCTGCCTACACCTTTCAGAAAAGGTTGGCAACTTTGATTACATGAAATTGCAGGAAAAACAGTGAAAAAAGATAAGGTATTTAGCTATGAGAAGATCTCCGATCTGAAGCCAGATCTCGACGAACCCGCCGGATTTCACGCTCTGTTTCGTGTAGGCGGCGATATTTGTCAGAACGATCGGCAAGCGTCGGAACTTCGCCGGCAGCGGTGGTCAAGCGACCTACCGATTCGGCCAGCTCGCGCTCGGTTGCGTGGTAGCGCTGATGATACTTATCCGCTCGCTCGGAAAGGGTATGAGCCTCGCCGGCGGCAATGGTTAATTGGTTCACCGACTTAGCCAAGTCGGCCTTCTCTTCCTGCAACTGGCGATTCAGTTGACGCAGCTCGGCCTCATCTACAAGGCTCCTTGCCTCCTCCAGAGCCTCGTCCCTTGCCTCAGAACGATCTGTTTCCATAAACTTATCTTGAGCTTTTTTCATCTCGGCCATTTCCCCCTTCAGTTTCTTTATCTCGGCTACCTTCTCCTTAGCCAAAGCACGGAAGCGCTGCCCCTTCTCATGCAGTATTTTTTTTCTCCTTAATGGCGTCAAATTGAATCATGGACCTTGTCACCCTAATGGCCAAGAGAGCCCTCTTAGCCTCAGCCTGGATATAAAAAGGAGTTAAACATAGAAATAAGGAAGAGGTCGAAGGAAAAGGAAAAAAGGGGTAACGAAGGATTTACCCGCGCCTCGTCTTGACACCACGACTCCAGCAGCTCGCGGTCGCTCAGATTCTCTAAAATATGAATGTCCTCGGGCGCGCACTGCCCGCTCACATGCCGAACCGCCACATCACCAGAGCAGTTCAGAACTGGAGTCCTATTGGGGGGGCCCGCACTGTGAGTGATGGGCATAGCAGGCGTCGTGATAGGGAGAGCACGCCTGCCCTGACTAGTGAGGGGCCTCTTGGACAGAGGATCCCCATCCTCCTCAGACTCGAAGGCAGGATTTCTTATCGGCGTAGGATGTGGAGGAAGCTGAGAGGGCTGAGAGCCCTGGATCTGGGGAGAACTCGAGGCTCTGGAGCAACCTCTGCCCCTTTCTTGGTCGCCGCTTCAAACATCTGGCGCATCATCCTTTCTGAAAACAGAAAAGAGAGAAAGATAAAGACTTATGGAAACTAAAGCATAATGAGACAGACCAGAATAAGAGGAATTTTACCGATCTCCTTGGTCAGAGGACCCGTTTCCGATCGTTCATTAAAGAAGTCTAGGACAAAGGGAAGGAGGAGAATATTGACGTGGATGGGATTCCCGTTGAGGGTAGAGATTGTTTCTTGCAGATAGGGAGATCTATCCGCGACAGAGGTGTGTGGATAAGAAGGTAGTTTTTTAATGGGCTTAGGATGGAAACCCCAATCTTCATCGTAGTGGACAAAGAAAAACTTCTTCCTCCAGGCCTTATAGGAGGAAGGGAGTTTGTACAAGAAATGGACTCCAAGTCTGGCACTGAGATAGAAGCAGCTTGGGTAAGAGCTCTTCGCTTGAAAGAGCTGGAAGAAGGTTTGAGCTGTTGGATCCAGACCAGCATAGCGCATGCCCAGATTGTAGCACACCATGATCCTAAATGAGTTGGGAGTGAATTGGAAGACAGAGATTTTGTACAAAGCTGCGATCTCTAGCATCAGCGGGTTCACCGGAAGGCGCAAACCCGCCTGAAATTGATCGACTTAAAAAGTCAACCAGCCGGCCAGTGCCTGGCACGCTAAGATACCTCTCTGAGGGTTATAAGGGTCATATTTTTCAGGAAATTTATATTTATGGCATAATTCCTCAACAGATCTATCACTGAGGATAGAAGTGACTTTAGGGTGGTCGGGGACTGGTGGGGGATATTCCAAACCGCCGGCGGAGGAAGAAGCGGCCGACGCGGCCACAGGAGAAGATGATGGAGATAAGGAGACCGCCGCCGTCTCTGTAGAGGTAGATGGCAAAGAGGAAGAAGCTATTGTCGTCGCCGGAGAGGCAGACGGCGAGGAAGAGGAAATCACCGCCATTTTTGGAGCGACAGACGGTGGAGGAGGAGAGGCTCCCACCGCCGGAGAAGGAGTAACCGGGGGAACATTAGGAAGAGGAAGAGACGACGACATTATAGGAGATTAAAAGGAGTAAAAGCTAAGAAAGATACCTTTTCTATGAGGGTTGCCGGAGAAATTGAATCGAGAACTAAATTAAAAGGTTCGCCGTAATACTGGAGAGAAAAGAGAGAACTCGAGAATTTTATAAGATGAAAATATGAAAAGTGAAAGAAAGAAAAAGTCTAGCGGGAATAAAAGGGAAGTGGATAAATTCAAAAAATGAAAATCGAGGAAAAAGGGGATTTGATGGGATCCCCGCATTTAATGTGGGCAGACAAACAGTACCCTAGGTGATGAGCTGGAATGCCAACCGTCCTAGGGTAGGTCACATGCCGCTGACTTGTCAGTACTTGGAAAGACGTGTGGGAATAGTAACCGTTTAGGAATGTGGGCCGACACCACTATTGTCAATGATTAGGTCTGGTTGCCAGGAGGATTTCTTGGGATTTGTACCAGTACGAGAAACAATAAAGGATAAGTGGGACCTCATTTCTTCCTGAGGGCCCTGGAATGTTACAGCTCTACCCCAACCATTTCGGGGGGAGGAGTTGATGAGGCATAAATAGGCCAGACCCGGATTGGGGTTGACCTGGACCCAGATAAGCCAAAGAAGGGAGCTCAGGACAGCTTACACTTGGTGAGGTTTGACCTGGTTTTCTTAAAAGCAGAATAGATCAGAGCAAGGGTCACCCCATCCCAGGAATTGTCCTGAGCTGATAGAGATCTCCTGTGAGATAAACCTTGAAATATAACGCCCAGGCAGGCTTGCCGGTAAAAACGAGAGCAGGACCAGGGGAGACCTTGCTTCCTGACCCCCGTTGAGGGGACAAGTGGGACCACTTGTCAGAGTTTATTGTTTAAACGGCCCTTGATTCGCGGCCTTTGTTTTCGAGATCCCGGAAGGGGTCCCCACTGGGAAAAACTATAAACATCTCAGCCCCAAGTTTGCGAGAGGTATGTCATTCTTTGTGCATTCCTTGATTTGTTCACCAAAAACACTCTATACGCTTTCTGACTTAAGCATCGGAGAGGTTTCCACCGGAAAACCTGTGGCGGTCCTTTTCTGACGTGTCTATGTGTGCAGGTCGGGGCAAAGGCACAAGTTCAGGCGTGGTCATATTTTCTGGGTGAAACATTCACAATAACCAAAACTGTACATATATTTTGTGATTGAATTTCATGAATAATGTTGAACCTTATAAGATATATTTCTTTTACCAGTGAAGGTTGTACTGTATTTATATTATCATATCATGGACCAAAATACACATAATAATGTGATACACACACACACACACACACACACACCGATGTATATTTAGTTATTATGTGATGTGTATATGTGTGTGTGTGTGTGTATATATATATATATATAATTATATTTTATATTTATTTTTCTTTTTTAATAATTTTAAATAACTCTTATTTTTCTTAAATAGTATATTTGAAATTCTAAAAAAAAAGATTATTTCAAATTTTATTATAAATAAAATTTAATTTAACCTATATATTTTCTTCACAATAATATAATATATTTATTTATTTATTTATATTAACATAATAAAAGTAAGATATTGAATTGGGCAAAATATGATAATATAGTAAAAGAAAAATATTAAATTATGAGAAATATAATGACAGAAAAATATTAAATTAGGTAAAAAAATATAAAAGGAAAATATTAAATTAGGTAGATATTAGGTTCGGTGACACCAAAGCACCAGAATTTTTTCCAAAGCTAACAAAGCATGAGAAGCAGACACATAGGATAGGAGAATTTTGCATTAATATATAGGGAACCTAGGGTCAATTATGGGCCTTAGTTCTAATTAAATGGATGAATAAGATTTTTTGTGTATTTCCTTATTTAATTAAAAGCATTAGGATTGTATAATAAAAGTACTAATGGTGTATATAACTGAGAATATTAATAAAGCACTGTGATTGTATATTAAAAACACTATTGGTATATAATAAAAGCACTAGTTCGCAGGTTCGCATATAATGACATGGTTCCATTTGAACCCACCCCTATTAAGTTAGACAAAATAAATTAGGTAGATATTAGAACTCTTATATTTAGCAAGTCTCCAAACCTCCAAAATTTTCCAAGTAAGCATCCGAACCACCAGAAAATTACGCATCAGTCCGAAGCTTCCTAAGCAGACACGTAGGATAGAAATCATTTAGTTTATTATATAGGTAGGATATATATATATATATATGGGTGGGTTTCAAATGGAAACCATGTCATTATATGGATAAGAAGCTTTTATTATATACCGAACCTGCGAACTAGTGCTTTTATTATATACCGACAGTGTTTTTTATTATACAATCACAATGCTTTATTGATATTTTAGTTATATACACCAGCAATGCTTTTATTATACAATCCTAATGCTTTTAATCAAATAAGGAAATACACAAAAAATCTGATCCATCCATTTAAATTGACCATAGGTTCACACATAAGGACATGGTTCTCATTTGAACCTAATCCTATATATATATATATATATATATATATATATATATATATATATATATATGAAAATTCTCAAGTACTGTAATTATATGGTGTACAATTTTGTTTTTTCAAGTATAAATCGTAATATGATATCAACCATTTTATTACCATTAACTTTCAATTGTCAATTTATTTTTTAGTAAAATCAAAATTTTATGCTATTAAGTTTCATTATGTATTTAAGGAAAATGTATAGATGGGAAAAAACTATTTCAGAAAAAAACAACACTCAAATATGATCATAAAGAGAAATATGAATATTTGCTACCACACATCCTAAACATAAAAATGTGTCAATAAAAGTTTTAAAGTAAGTAGAAATTAAATCTTAACATTAAGTATAATATGAGTTCAAAGTTCTCAAATAAACTAAATGTTCAGTAATCCTTAGAGATGTGTTATGAGTGCCTAAAACTAATTATATCCAAAATAAAATCAGGATGGAGAATTTATTATTTGTGAGTGCTAAAATAATCTAAAATTAATTACACACTTATACACTTGTACTCAGATATTAATTATACACTTGTACTTAGATATTTATTTAGGATGAACATTTTAGTCTAAGTAAATATGTTTGAAATATATACTTTAATTTTTTTTAATCTTTACTAAGAAAAATTTGTAGAAGTTTCTGATCAACATTGTTTTTTTGTTATTCGAGGGACGAATATAATATTATAAGTTTATTTATTATTTAATTGTATGTTCAATCAAGGACATGTATTTATTTAGAATAACGTTTTATTCTATAATGCCTCTCCAATGGAAGGTTAAAAATAAATTTGATCGTTGAAATATATAAGTTAGATAATTATATCTAAAATCTTCACTAAAATCCATCGAATCTCTAAAAAAATTCGAAAAATTTTAAGATCAATATTTTATAAAACCTTGTACTCTAATTTCTGATCTTCTTATTAATATTATTTGCTCATTGATATTCCAATATTTTATAAAATTTCTTACTAGATAATTATTTCTAAAATCTTCACTAACAACCATCGAATCTCTAAAAATTCTGAAAAAGTTTAAGATCAATATTTTATAAAATCTTCTACTCTAATGACTGATATGCTTATTAATATTATTTTCTCATTGATATTTCAATATTTTATAAAATTTCCTACTCTATTGAATGATCGGTGTTAAAAAAAAATTTTTGTTGGGAATAGGAGAGAGGAAAAAAAACTATAAGTTTATTTATTTTTTATTTATCTGTTCAATCAGGGTGGAGAGTTTTTCTTTATAAATAGATATGTGATACTTTTGTTAAACTCACGCAAGCAAAAAAAAAAAAGCAGTAGACACATAAATGAAGAAAAAGCAGGCAGAGAGACACGTGCAAGCAGGAAATCACATTTGTATGTTTAATTAGTAATATATGATGGATTTAAACAATTAATTATTTAGAGTACATCCAACAGTATTCTCGTGAAAATATAATCAATTTGGCTGCAATAATAGGATAGGAGATTAATACTTATTATGTCTCACAAATATAACACATTTTTATTTTTATAGAAAATAAAAAAAGGTAATTAGTATTGTTGAAATACTATATTTATAATTTTTAATTATGCCATTCGTTTAACATTAAGAAGGGATGCAATTGTACATAAATAGAGGCACATAAGTAATTGTATAATACAAGAATGATAAGTGTAATATAACTTGGGACAAAAAAAAGGAAAAAAAAAGGAAAGTGTACTATAATTTTTAAACGGAGGGAGTAAATATATTGTAAAGGGCGTGAAATGTCAAAATTGGACCAAGTGGGAAGTACTTTTGCAATGTCATGTTCATACTTGTCGTAATAAAGTTTTATATTTGTTGAGATAAATCTTTATATATATTGGGATAAATGTATATTCAAGAAATATAAATTATAAAAATATTCATATTTGATACAATAAATATTTTCATGTCTGTTCTTATAAATGTTCAATCTCATAAATATCAATTCCTTTTCTCATAAATGATTATGGATTTTAATCACCATCTTAAATACGATAATATCAATATTAGTGTAAACTGTAACGGATACAGTTGATCAATGTACATCTCTATTGTATTAAATATTCATCTCTTGATGTACGGTGCACAGCATACACCCAAGTGTACGTAATAATAACATATATTTTTGGATTATTAGGTGCCCTTGAGTGTACGCCAAACCGTACACCTAAGTGTTATATGTACCACGTGTGACTGTCGTTCTCCTTAGATATTTAATGTATGTTTATTTATGTCATATATGAATTCGTTTTTTTTAATCTTGTCATATATTGGGTTTTATTTTTGTTCTCATGCACCAACTGCTTTATCCATTCTTTTCTTGATTTTGTTACCGATTATATTGCAACTCTAGGTTCGATTGCGGAGGATGTTGTTGTTGTCGAATCAGTTCATGATTGGTTATTTCTTTCTACCGGCTTAGGGTTATTTAAGTTTTATTAATTTCATTTTTAGAGATTTTTCACTACAAAAGAACATGAAGTTGCCGACGGGGATTACCGACGGAAAGCAACCCGTCGGCAAATGCCCGGCCTTACCGACGGCATCACCGATGAAAAACATTACCGATGGACGACATCCCTCAATAGAACGGTCCGTCTATAAGTTCTTGGGGAGTTGCCGACAATTTAGCTCGCTTAATAGGTTGACGGAAAAAGTCCATCGGCAATGCCGACGGACAGGTCGCCATCGACAATATTGAAAAAAATTAATAATCCGATTTTTCATTTTGCTGACGGATAAATAGCCGTTGGTAATATTACAAATATAATCAGATTCTTAGTTGTCAACTGAAAGATAGCCGTCGGCAATGCCGGACTTAATATACCAACGAATTGTGTGTGTCGGTAACGCCGAATTTAATATACCGGCGGATTTATCGATGGAAATAGGTCCATCGATAAACTTAATAAAACGGCAGCCCCACGGGCAGACTGTTCAACCGCGTTTTGTAAACCAAAAAGAGAGAGAGAGAGAGAGAGAGCAATCAGGAATTCGTCGCCGCACACGTCGGAGTTCGCCGCCACGCGGAGCACACGTCAGAGTTCACCGTCGGAGCACTTATACCATCACCTATTAAGGTATGCTACCCTTTGAATTCAGATTTCATGTTAATTTTTTTAATTTAGGATTTTAATTTGATTTGAATTTAAGAATTTGATATTGATAAATTTAATTGGGTTTGAATTTAGGAATTTAGTCGTCATTTATGCAATTATGATTATTTTAGGTTTAGAGTTCATTTATGCAATTAGACTTTATTTTAGGATTTAATTTAATTATTTATAATTGAACTCGATTATACATTTGTATAAAAGCAAGGCGAATTAGGTCGTTAGTATTCATTTATGCAATTAGAGTTTATTTTGGGCTTTAATATTTATAATTATTTATAAACTAGGTTCGATTATATAAACTTGAATTAAATTCCAGTACTAGGTAGGGTATAATTTCTAATTAGGGTTAATAGTGCAAAAATATAATTATCTTTTAAAGTGTATGTGATGGTGGTTTTTAAATGTCGTGATGATCGATTTTGTTTAATGTATGTTATTGTTTGTTGTTATATATACATTATGATTTGACTGTCATTCATTGATGTTGTGATTTGTTGGGTAGACATCGATGATGACGTGGTGTACGGTGCCGGCCGGGAGGTTTCGTCCCTCCAGTAACGGTTTTCAAAATTGTTTTAAAATCTGATGGTGGTTTTAAAAACTTTTAAGTTGTTGGGGATGGTGGTTTTGAAATGATGTGGTGATCGGTATGATATGTGTTTAAGATATGTTATGGTTCATTGATATTGCTTGCATGTGACTGATTGGTTGATATTGTTGTTTTTAAATTTGTTATGATTAATATAGTAAGAACAATAATTATTTTCGACTCGTTTAATTTGATTTATTATCAAATAGAGAGTTTGATACTAAAGTTTGAATTGTCTCCTTCTAGAATACGTACCTTAGACCCATTTGGGATTCAGTATCAAATAGAGAGTTTGATACTAAATTCCGAATTGTCCCATTTTGGGGCACTTCGAGAATGTGGGTGTAGTATGGTTATATCTTATGCGTATGTGTTGAATTTGAAATTTCGGTTTTATGCATCTTTCTTTTGTTCTCGAGTGCACTAAAATATATATGTACTTAGAGAACTAAGGGGAGATGCTACCGAAATTTCGAAACCAACAAAAATGCATATTTTAAGATAATACATACTACTAACATTCTTGAATGGGATAAAAGCTTTACCAATAATTCAAATTACGTTTCTTCCTCGTTATGCTGTTGAAATTCTGCCACCCACATTCTTTTCCTCTCACGAAAGAACGATCGATCATTCTTGCTAGTATCACAAATAATTAACACCCTAAACTATAGGATGGATAGTATTGATCGTAGTTGGATGTACCAACGGCGAGGGGATGACGGATTTCTTTTGGATACATTCATAAAAGGAGGTGGGAAGTTTCGTCGAATTTGCATTCACACATGATTCTACTGAGAGGGATGGTGATAAGTTGTGTTTCACCCAGAAAGTATAACCACGCCTGAAACCTATGCTTTTACCCCGACCTGCACACACCAACACGTCAGAAAAGGACCACCAGAGGTTTTTCGGTGGAAACCGCTCCGATACTTAAGTCAGAAAGCGTGTGGAGTGTATTAGTGAGATGGAAAAGGAATGCACTAAGAATGACATACCTTTCTTAGCCTCAAGGCTGAGATATTTATAGTTTTCCTCAGTGGGGACCCCTTACGAGATCTCGGAAACAAAGACTGCGAATCAAGGGCCGTTTAAGCAACCAATTCTGACAAGTGGTCCCACTTGTCCCCTAGGAAGAGGTCAGGGTATCAGGTCTGCCCTGATCCTGCTCTCCCTCTTTTTTGTAAGTCAGGATACCCGAGCCTGCTTTAATCTCATTCCAAAAGGATTGTTTTATGAAGAGTTCACACCAGATCAGGATAATTCCTGAGCCATGGCGATCCTGCTCTCCCACGTCTCTGATCTATTTCTGAGAAGACCAGAACATCTCAAGAGTTGAGTTGGCCTGTCTTTCTGTCCTTTAATTGCCCCAGTTCAGGTCTACCCTAATCCAGGTCCGACTTATTTATGCCACATCAACTCCCCCCCCGAAAATAGTTGGGGTAGAGCTGTAAAACTCCAAAACCTTTTGAAATAAATGTGGTCCCACACCTTTCTTGTTTCTCGTACTCACACGAATCCCTAAAAATACGCCTGACGATTAGGCCTAATCATTGGCATTACTGGTGTTGGCCCATATCCCGAAACGGTTTCCATACCCACGCGTCTTTCCAAGTACTGTACCTCTGATAAGTCAGCGGCGTGTGACCTACCCTAGGACAGTTGGCGTTCCAGCTCACTGCCTATGGTACTGTTCATCTGTCTCGCATTAAATGCGAGGATCCCATAAAATCCCGCTTTTTCCTCATTCTCGTTTTTGAATTTACCCACTTTCCTTTTATTCCCGCTGGACTCTTTCTCTCTCACTTTCACATTTTCATATCGGCAAAAATTCTCAAGCTTCTTTTTCTCTCCAGTACTCCAGCAAGCTCTTAGATTCATTTTTTTCGGCCACCCTTATAGAC
Organism: Phtheirospermum japonicum; assembly: GCA_014905375.1. Taxonomy (NCBI): domain Eukaryota; kingdom Viridiplantae; phylum Streptophyta; class Magnoliopsida; order Lamiales; family Orobanchaceae; genus Phtheirospermum; species Phtheirospermum japonicum. Next base: position 441,473 of record BMAC01000195.1, read on the forward strand.
CAGGTACTTTCTCCGTCCTCTTTCTTCAAATTTCTAATAATGTCATCGTCTTCTTCTCCTCCCGATGATCCTCCAACTATTCCTCCTTCTCTAGTGGTGGTAGCCCTCTCATCTCCGCCGGCTTCCCCTCCTGCGGCCATGGCGGCCGCCTCTTCTTCCTCAGGGGGTTTAGAATATCCTCTGCCAATCCCTGATCACCCCAAAGTCACCTCTATTCTTAGTGATAGATCTGTGGAGGAGCTACGCCATAAATACAAGTTCCCTGAGCAATTCGATCCCTACCGCCCTCCGGCGGGCATTCTGGCGTGTCAGGCACCGGCCGACTGGTTGACTTTCTATGTCGATTAGTTTCAAGCGGGTTTGCATCTTTGGTGAACCCCCTGATGCTTGAAATCGCCGCCATGTACAAATCCCAGTTTTCTAATTCACCCCCAATTCTTTTAGGATCATAGTGTGCTACAATCTGGCCATGCGGTATGCTGGTCTGGATCCCACCGCTCAGACCTTCTACCAGCTCTACCAGGCCAAGAGCTCTTACCCTGGCTGCTTCTATCTCAGCGCCTGCATGGGCTCCCTTCCTCCAACAAAGCTTGGAGGAAGAAATTCTTTTTTGTTTACTGTGATGGGGACTGGGGTTTTGACCCTAGGCCAATTGATAAGCTACCCTCCTATCACCACCTAGCTGCAACAGACAGATCTCCTCGTCTGCAAAAAATCATCTCTACCCTTAATGGGAATCCCCTCCATGTGACCGATCTCCTTCTCCCTTTCGTTCTGGATTTCTTTAACGAGCGATTAGAAATGGGCCCCTAACCAAGGAGATTGGTAAAATCCTTTTCATCCTAGTTTGTCTTTTCGTACTTTATTTTTTGTAAGTCTTATCCTTTTCTTTCTCTTTTCAGAAAGGATGATGCGCTAGATAATCGCAGCTGCCACAAAGGAGACGGGGGCGACCCTGGAAAGGGCGACCCTGGAAATAGCTACTCGAGAAGCGGGTTCTTCCTCCCCCGCCTGGGTCCAGAGCTCCACTCCTTCCCAAATTTTGGGCCCCAATCCTTCTCAAATGCCAGGCTCCAGCCCTACCCGATTACCCCCTCGTTCTACAGCCACCACGAGTCCTTCCTCCGAGTCTGATGAGGATGTCGTTCCGCTGGCCAAGAGGCCTCGCACAACTCAGGGCATTCGTGCCCCAACATCACTTGCTCCCATCACGCGCAGTGCTCCTCCTCCCATTAACTCGGTCCTCCACTGTTCAGGAGAAGTGTCTCTCCAGTTTATACATAGACAATGTCTACCGGCAGACCAGCAAGACTTGGAGAAGATGAATGACCGCGAACTCTTGGAATCTTGGTGCTAGGACGAAGCGCGAGTAAAATTTTCCTTCCTTTTCTCTTTCCTTTTGCATTATTTGTATAAGCATTAACCTTCTCTCTTGTAATCAGGATCAATCCAAGAGGGCTATCTTGGCCACTCAAGCTACTAGATCTATGATCTAGTCCGATGTGATTAAAGAAAATAAGGAGCTGCACGTAAAGGGGGAGCGCTTTAAGGCCTTAACTAAGGAGCGAGGAGTCGAGCTGAAGAAATAAGAGGATAAGCTGTCAAGGCTGAAGGAGGAGCTGAAAGAGGTGAAGGATGAGCTCGCCAAGGTAAGGAAATCCTATGCAAAAGTGGTAGAGATGGCGCGTGCTGAGGTGCGGGACGAGGCTCTGGCAGAAGCAAGGAGCCTAGCCAACGAAGCCCTGGTCAAGGCTAGAGAGGAGTGGAAGACCACATTCTTGAATTCTGAAGAGGGCTTAAGGCTGGTCCAGTTAACCAGGGAGGAGACTCGGCAAGCCTTCCTTGGGTCCAAGGAGCTTACATGCTGCTCGTTCCGGAGACCATAGGCTATTATCACTTTGGCTTGGACCAGCAAGAGAAATGGGCCTCAGAGCATTCCGGGGCTCCTTTTGATCGAAAGCTGCCTCTAAAGACTCCTCCTGAGCCCACCTCATTTACTTATGTTCTGGAGCAAGACCGCCTTCATATTGCCGGGCCGGCTGAGTTTGCTGGGCACATCCTTGCCCTTTTCCATTCCCCTGTGCCAGAGCAGCCTCAACCAGACCAGGCTCTTGCTCTAGCTCTTCATGCCTCTTCTCCCTCCCCAACCTTCGCAGGTCTGGGTGAGCTGCCGGAAGGGGCTTCGCCGGGCACCTTAGCTGAAGACGCTGTGGAGCAGCTGGCTACTGAGCTGGATGCCGAGCCTTAGGCTTTTAGTGACTCTCCTTTGTTTTCTTTGGACAGGCCTGATGTTTTGCCTGTGTGGCTGGTCTGCTTTATGTATTTTTTGAACTTTGTAATGAACAATATTTCATTTATAATAATGCAGATTTTGTCTTATAGTGACTCTTGAGATTCTAGGGTTTCCTGATTTTCCGGAAACCCTAGTACTTTTATTCCTTGGCACGTGCCTCCATTTTCTTTATATATGTGCATGTATGATTTATTTTTTCTTCGATTTCTGCAATGTCTTCTTCCTCCCTACTCGAAGAGCTCGATTCTATGAAACAAAAGAACATATCTTTGTTCGTTGAAATTTCAAGCTTTCTGATAAACTGACTGTACTCCGGGAAAGAATCAGTTATCTGTATCGCCTCTTGGAGAGGAAAAGACAGAAGAAACGCCACTATAAGTGAGAGTGGACCGAGTTGCGTCAACTGAATCGTCAGTTGCAGGAAGAGAAGGCCGACTTGACGGAGTCGGTGAACCGGTTAACTATTGTCGTCGGTGATTAATACGAATTTGTCTTGATTTTAGTTAGTATTTAGTTCGTTTTTATTATTGTCTTCGGTGAAAGTTGGATAGATTAAGCTTATTTTCACATTTTATTATCTCCAACTTATTTTATCGTATTTTAATTATAATTAATTAGAACGAGTAGAGTTTCAGCGAAAACGGGCCGCGATTTGAAGAATTTGAAGCTGCCGACTTTCTATAACGGTTATTCCTTCTGAACCGTTATAGTAGCCTCTAGACCAACCTTTCAAGCACTGCCGACCAACCCTGCCAAGCGCTGCGCACACCTGCCGACCGTGCCTGCGTCAGTCCGCCCGCGTAGATCAGTTTACGTCGGTCGACGCAAAAATCGTTATAGTAGCCCTGATCGACGCCAATGCCCACGAATTCTCTGTTGCGTCGATCCTAAACGCGTCGGTCGATGCAACTGCCCAAAAAATGCATTTTTAAGGGTTTGTTACTACCCAAGACTTCCCAAAAATATAAATACCCTATGTATTTCGTTTTTTTACATACACAATCATATTTCTAGGGTTTTAAGGCCTCTTAGGGGTTGAATACCCCAACAAGTGCTCTTCGATTTCTTAGTTTCTCTTTATAATTCTTGGTTTTAAATTCTTAGACTTTAGATTAATTTAGATTCAAGATTTCGACGTGGAACGCTGTAATTTTCTTCATTTAATTAGTAAGTACTTATCTTTTATGCTCTTTAATTTAGTTCACATGCTTTCAATTAGTTTAATTAAATCTCTTAGAATAATTATTATTTCCATGACGAATTGTGATTATGATTGTGTTGGGATTGTGATGTTGAGATTGATGATTATTGGTAGCTATATCTAATGGGTCTAGAGCCTTGTGAACCATGAATTGGGTTTTCCCAAGAGGTCGTGGAGACGAATCAAAGCTCTGGAACCCTAGTTTTCTTAAATCGTTTTATAAGTCTTTTAATTAATTTAAATGAATTCTAGATTTAATTGCTCTTAGATAATTTAATCTTTATTTTAGATAATTAATTCTTAGTTTAAATAATCTTAGACTTAATTAATTAGTTCATAGCTTAAGTAATCTTTAGATTTAATTTATTGCTCCTAGTTTAATTAATTTTAGTTCTTAAACTCTCAAACAAAACCCCCCTGTCCGTGTGTTTAGATTAGTTTTATTTTTATTATTTTCTTATTCGTGAAAACAAACACAAGAGGAACCTAGCTTTCCTTTGAGATTGACACGAGTCAACTTACCCATCTACAAGTGATCCCGTACTCTTGCAGGCGAGCTTTTTAAAATTGACAACTTTAAATAAAAGTAGGTGCAAAAAGTTCAAATCAGCCGGCGAAGCTCATGCCATATCTGAGCGAGCTGACATCGCCAGCGCTACCACGAAACTGAGCGTGAGCTGTGGCGTGTCCACCGTGTTTTGGCCGCTGATCGGAGGGCCTCTTCCTCGCATGGCTAAATATCTCCAAGATTTTGTTGAATTTTCTGTTCTTCTGTTTTATTTCCTGCATTGTTAATCAATTTTGCCAGCCTGTGTAGAAGGCGTAGGCAATTTCTTTTGTATTGCCAGAATGTTATGATAAATACAAGAGTATTTTCTCCGAAATTATCAATTGATTCTTGTTTTTGTTCCATCAAATCAAGCGAATTAGGGTTTTTCAAGTTTTAGCCAATCCAGGCTTTTGAACTTACCGTCAGGTCTGGAGAATTGGGGCATTCGCCTTTGGCCAGATCTGTATCGACTCAAGTCGAGCATCTTATGCACATCTGCCTTAAGCCGCTCCTGACTTAGGTTAATAGCCAGGCCAGGCGTTTCACGAGTATCCAGACTTAGGCAATACTGGCTTAAACTGACGATCATGTCAGGAATTCAAGCAGTCAACCGTCCGTAGCCAATCCTGGCTCAGACTGACAATCAGGTCAGGAAAATGGGCATCCGCCCTTAGCCAGTCCTGGCTCAAACTGACAATCAGGTCAGGAAAATGGGGCATCCGCCCTTAGCCAATCCTGGCTTAAACTGACAATCAGGTCAGGAAAATGGGGCATCCGCCCTTAACCAATCCTGGCTTAGAGAAATTCGCGATTTGGCAAACAAGAATAAACCTGCATTATTATCATATAAATAAACTTTGCAAAATCAAATTACTCATAAAATTTACGTAAATTAGAAATGTTCCATGCTCGGGGTATCACAACCCCATCCATTCCTTCCAATTTGTAAGCACCACCAGCCAAGATTTGTGTGACCCGGAAGGCCCTTGCCATGTAGCATCCAACTTTCCCTTGGACTTTCCCAGGTCAGCCCTTCGTAGGATAAGGTCTCCCACTTGGAAATACCTCTTTCGGACTGTTCTGTTATAAGTTGCCCGAACTCACCCCCTCACGTGCTCCATCCTAACCGCTGCCCAATCTCTTTTTTCTTCAATTAAATTTAATGCGTCCTGCACCAATGCATCATTTTGGATTTCATCGAAGTTCTGTACTCGGTGGGTTTCAAGGATAATCTCTGTGGGGATGATGGCATCCATGCCATAAACCAAGCTGAAGGGGGTTTCACCCGTGCTGTCCTTGGTATTGGTGCGATAGGCCCATGGTGTTGCGCTCAGCTCTTCCACCCATTTACCCCCTGACCTCTCTAAGCGTGACTTAAGTCCCTGGACAAGGATGCGATTGGTTACCTCAACCTGTCCATTTGCTTGAGGGTGGTAAACAGATGTAAAGTGCTGCTGGGTTTTCATCTTGGTGCACCAAGCTTTAATTGTGGCAACCACGAACTGGGTACCATTATCTGAGATCATAACCCTTGGAACGCCAAACCGGCATACGATATTTTTCCAAATGAAGCACATCACTGCTTCTTCCGTGATTTTTTCCAGGGCTTCAGCCTCAACCCACTTACTGAAGTAGTCGATGGCCACGATCAAGAACTTATTCTGGGCTGGAGCCATTGGGAATGGGCCGACCAGATCTATTCCCCATTTTGTAAAGGGGCAAGGAGAGCTCATTTTCATGAGCTCTTCCGCTGGTTGATAAGTCAAGGGAGACATCTTCTGGCACTTTTCACACCTTTTAACGAAGTCCTCGGCTTCTTTCCTCAACGATGGCCAAAAATAACCGGCCTGCATTACTTTACTGGCCAAGGCCCTTGCTCCCATGTGATTACCACAGTAGCACTCATGTATTTCTTTGAGGACATGGGTGCCCTCCTCTAAGCTTAGACATTGCAATAAAGGCTGCCCAAATCCTCGTCGAAATAACGTCCCCTCGATTAAGCAAAATCGAGCAGACCTGGTTCTTACCTTTGCTCCTTCCCTCTTGTCCTCCGGCAGCTCTTCCTTTTCCAGGTATGCCTGAATAGGAAAGTGCCAGTCCTCTCTCTCATTCACCGCACATACCTGCTCCATTCCAAATTCATTATCTGCCATCAACAAAGTGATTACCCTTTCCTAGAAATCCACGGCTGAGCTGGCTACCTTAGCCAAATAGTGTGCCCTCCCATTTTCCTCTTTAGGAATCTGGAGGACAGTCAGAGCCCTCATCCCCTTGGCTAGTTCTCTAAACCGGGCCAGGTACCTCTGCATGCTTTCATTTCTGGTCTCAAAATCTCCACTTATCTGTCTACATACAAGCTGTGAGTTAACCTTCGCGCACACCTGTTCTGCCCCTAAATCCTTCACCATTTGCACTCCTCGCAGAAGGGCCTCATATTCAGCTGCATTATTAGACAGAGCATAGTTCATTCGCACTGCGTACTCAGTAGCCACACCTACTGGATCGATCAACACTATTCCTGCACCGCAGCCCTGACTTCCTACCGAGCCGTCCGTAAAAAATATCCATTCTTTTTTGTCACTACTACAAAAACAGCTTTCTAAGGCTGTTAATTAAAGGCGGTTCACTGAAAACCGCCTTAAAAATACTTTTAACGGAGGTTGTGGCTAAAATCGCCGTTAAAAAGGTCATTTTACGGTAGTTTTCACAAAACCAATGTAAAAATTGGAGGCTAGCTGAATTTAACGGCGGCTTACAAAAAACCGCCGTAAAATCTCGAACATTCTACGACGGTTTTTTGTAAACCGCTGTTAAATTTAGCTGGCCTCCAGTTTTTACGTCGGTTCTCAAATAACCGCCGTAGAATGTATATATAAAATAAAAATACAAAAATAAAAAAGGTCCAACGCCACGTCACGGATCCTTGTCATTGATCTACTGATCTCCACCGTCCGTTCAAAACAAATCTACTTATCTCGACCGTCCGTTCAAAACAAATCTACTGATCTCCACCGTCCATTCTAAACAAATCTATCGATCCCCTTCCTTCTTTTCCTCTCCATCATTTTTCCTCGTGCCCGTTGACTACCTCCGCCACATATCACCGACGTGGCATGAGCACCTGCAGGCGGCTCTCTGGTCGGTGCTCACCATCACTGTTGTCCCTTAATTCACCCATTCCAAACCCTAATCAACCTCCCCGACGCGACCACAACTAATTAGACCACCCCCAAAATGGCAAAGGGCTGGGAGCACGACTAAGCTGGTTCCCCTCCTCCGCCAAGTGTACGACGCCGACCACCGTTGCTTCGGCGAGGATTACATCCAGGAGCTCATCAAGAAAGCTCCTCAGGTTCTTACACATATGTCTGCATTCGATTTCAGTGTTTTTATTTCCGAATTGATGGCTAATAAATTGATTAGGTTAAATAGATATATGTCTATTCGCGCTCATAATCACAATCTTTCATTTTTGTTTTTAATTTCAGTTACCGGAGGACATAAAATAGATTTTTATTGGGTTTCGAATCCTGGGTTTCACCGGTGGATTGACAACCTCCCCGACCACCTGAAGCTCCGCTACCTCCGCCGCGAGGTCAACGTTCTCCTGGAGCTTTGCAGAAGCAGGCAAGTCACTTGGGCCTTTTCTGGTTCAATTTTCTGCTACTGGACTATTTTTCTTTTTTTTTTTGGTTTTGTGTAGTTCAATTACATATATCAATTAACTGATGTGCCATTTTGTTTGAAAATAATGAATTTTGTTGAAGGTGTTTGATCAATTGTCTATTTGAGTCTTCGTAAAAATGGCCAGGCACATGGAATAGTGTCGTTTGGATCGGAGACTGGTCTTGATGTTATAAAGATTTTGTCTTTGTTTAATCCCTTCAACGAGGCCCTCAGTGTAAAGGAGGTATCTTATTTGATATCCGTTTTGTCTGGAAATATTTCTCACTCGTCGAAAGCTATTTGCACGATTCAGAGTTTGTTAGATTTGGAAAATGCTGAAAATTGTCCACCCAAAATTGAAATTAGACCGCATATTTGGGAGGTTGGTCCTCATAAAACGGAGCCTGTTATGGAATTAGACGTGCCGGATAATTTCGAGGGTAAAATTATTGGTGTGTTTTGTGTGCAGTTAACGAGAACGTCAGAGAAAAAGATCGAAACGATTATTGTACCTCTTGAAGCGGATTTAAATCAATATTCAGGTTCGGATGATAAAGGGCCCATTTTGGTATCATCAGAGGCTTTAGCTCTTCCATTCAAGGTAGTTTAAGAATTAAAGTATTTTTATTATTATTTTATTTATTTTTAATATTTTGACAAGTTGACAAATATTTGACGATTTAGCTCAAAGATAAAATCATCTGCAAGCATGTGAGAAAATCATAGTTAGTATTATTTTCTCGTTCTCCTAGCGAAATTGATATATCCTGAAATCATGTGCATATCATAATTTATTTATTATTATTTTTATAAATGAAAATTTCTTGTTACTCGTTATCTGTAGGAAGCTGATACAAGAAAAGCAGACGAATTAGATTCATTGGTTTTGTTTGATGGGTCTAAATCTAATCCCGTGCACAGTTAGAATTTGATCTAAATTCTCCCTTTTTCTGTTCTCGCCTTACGATAAAAGAGGTCCATGCCAAGAACACTGGCGATTTTCCACTCGAAATCAAAGGGGTCGGTGTTTCTGGGTCGGGTTGCAGTTTGGATGGTGAGGGTACTCTAGAAGATGGTGAGGGGTCCGAAGTTGACTTCCGGAAAACCATTGTTATCCTTACATCGGAGGCGGCAAACAGACGTCGGATCGCTGAACAATTTGGTTACGGGACAGATGTTTTGTATAAGATGGTCACCAGTCAGGTTTTTTTATTTTTTTATTTTATTCATACTTTTGGGAATTTAAGTTGTATTCTTTTTGGCTCAAAATTTGTTGTCAAGCTTGTTTGAAAAGTCACTGGTAGCCATTTCAGGGGAAATAAAAATAAATAAAATAAGTTTATTTTTTTTTGCTAATATTTAAAGATCAGCTAAGATTGCGAAAATGTGAAGAGTTGTGACTACTTTCTGGCTCAAAATTTGTTGTCAATGATAATTAGTTTTATGTTATGATGTCGCTATGTACGTCTTCTTCTTTTTGTTTTTTCTTTTTATATATATAACCCCTATTGGCAGAATGTGAAAAGATTTAGGACCGAGTTGATTTAATGGGTTGTTGAGATATTCTTTTTTGATCCACTCTTACCTGCGTATGGAGGCATTCGTCGTCTCAATACAAATGATGTCCGTTACATGAAAAGGCTGGACGATTTGTCTTTGTCATGGTTTAATCATGAGTTGTTTGAGGGTGAGTTGACATTATTATTATTTTTTATTTTTTTCTTTCATTTTTGCATGGTTGCTTAGGTGATGAGTTCTTGCTTTTCTCAATGAAATTTGTCTATGCGCCTTTAGGCTGATTTGTTTTTTCCTCTTGTTGTAGTATGTCCAGATGAAGGGCCTAATTATCAAGAAATGCAAAGCCTACAGAGTCGTCGATCCCGTTGGAGTTTGCTTTTGACTTGTTTGTGAATATTCTCATTGGTGGTGGCCTTATATAAGTCCAGTCTATAAGTGTCGTTTGGATCGATCAATTTATATAGTATAACTTTAATAAGATCTATAAGTTTGTTGTCGGAATAAATTTTTATTTTTCGTTGTCTCAAAAAAACAAATTCCTCCATGTTTTATATCTCATGCAAAAAAAGAAATAAAGAGATGATTATTTTGTTTTCATGCATTAATATTAATTGTTTTTCTTTTTTTTAGGGCTTGGGAGAATTGAGTGATTGCGTTAGCATGAAGAGAAGTGGAGTAGATGATCACTTAGGCTTATCGGCGATGAATATGAAGAAGATAAAGGGTAGACGAAAGATTAGAAAGCCAAGATTTTGCTTCAAGACCATGAGTGATGTGGATGTATTGGATGATGTTAACTTGTTTTGTTGTTAATTTTGGGTTATTATGTTAGGGTAATTTGATAGATTAGGTCTCATGGTGTATATTTTTATGTCCTTTGAGAAATTTATCTAAGTGTAATAGAAGGCATTCTTTATACACTATTTGTTGTTAACTTTGGGTTATTTTGTTGTCTTCATAATTGTTTTTGTGGTGGATTTGAAAAAGTGAACCTGCTTTCATTTCTTTTTTTTATTTTTTTTCCTACTTTCTAGAAGGTAATTTCAAAAACCGCCGTAAAATATCCGTTCTGAAAACAGACTTTGTAGAAGGAATTTTTCAAGAACCACCGTGAAAAGTGATGATTTAACGGTGGTTCTTAAACTGCCGTAAAAAGCATCACTTTCTATGGCAGTTCAAGAAAAACTGTCGTAAAAAACCTAACTTTCTACGGCGGTTTTTGGACAACCGCCGTAAAAATTTACGCGCGGTGGATTTAAAAGGCGGTTCCAAAAACCGCCCGTTAAAAACTAAAAAAAAATGCCTTTAAAACCCTATTCTGTAGTAGGTGTGTCCTTGTGAGAGCTGGTTCATTTCCTGCTTGAAGTCAGCTAGTGCCTGAGCTTTAATGGCTGTTCTGGCCTCAAAGGTTATATCGAACTCGCTAAGCTCAATTATCCACTTGACCAGCCGCCGCCTCTGGCTTGTCCATGATGGCCTTTAATGGCAGGTTGGTTCGCACAATTATGCCATGTGAGAGCGAAATAGGACCGTAGTTTGCGCGCTGCTACCACCAAAGCTAACATTGCCCGCTCCACCTCTACGTATCGAATTTCGGCGTGATGCAATACTTTGATCCAGTAATATACCGACTTCTGTATTTTGCCTTCTTCCCTAAGTAAAACTGAGCTGATAGCCTGTTGCCCGACAGACAAGTACAAAATTAAAGGCTCGCCCTGAATTGGCTTAGTAAGCAGCGACATACTAGCCAGGTGCTCTTTCAACATCCTGAACGCTTCTTCACATTCTTCACTCCATTGGAACCGAGCTTTCTTGCGCAAGGCCTGGAAATTGGTAAGATATTCTCAGCTGAGTACGAGACAAATCTACTCAAAGCATTGATTCGTCCTGCCCGGCATTGCATCTCCTTGACGTTCCTCGGCGCTTGCATTTCCATAATAGCTCGTACTTTTTCCGGGTTAGCTTCAATCCCTATCTCTGTGACCATATACCCCAGGAACTTTCCAGCTCTGACCCCGAATGCACATTTCTTAGGGTTAAGCTTCATCCTGTATTTCCTCAGGGTATCAAAGGTTTCTCTCAGATCTCCTACATGCGAGGTCGCCTTCACGCTTTTGACTAACATGTCATCCATGTATGCCTCCATGTTTCTTCCCAGTTGCGCCTTGAACATCTTATCAACCAACTTCTGATACGTGGCCCCTGCATTTTTGAGTCCAAATGTCATGACCACGTAACAGTACGTTCCTTTCGGGGTTATAAAACTAACCCGTTTCCAGTCCTCCTCTGCGAGCTTGATTTGGTGGTAGCCTTGAGAGGCGTCCATCATGCTTAATAGCTCGCAGCCAGACGTGGAATCAACTAATTGGTCTATCCTAGGAAGAGGGTAGTGGTCCTAGGGACAAGCGCGGTTAAGATCGCGAAAATCTATACACATGCACCAGTCATCATGGGTTTTAGGGACCAATACTGTATTAGAAAGCCACTCAAGAAATTGGATTTCCTGGATGTGCTTAGCTTTCAACAGTTTTTCCACTTCAGCCTCAATGACCGCTTCCTTTTTTGGGCCGAAATTACGTTTACGCTGCTTCACAGGCTTCTCGCCAGGATTGATGTTGAGGTGGTGTTCGGCGATTGCTGAGTCTATTCCCACCAGGTCTTGTGGAGACCATGAAAAGACGTCAACGTTATCTCTCAGAAATTGGACCAGATCTACCAGGGTTTCCGGGCTCAAGGTCGTTCCCACACGCACGACCCTACTATCATCTCCTGGGATCACCTCGACCATCATAAGACCCTCCTCTCTCTGAGCCAGCTCTGGCACCACTTTCTCCACTCTAGGTTTCTTACTCTACCGCTCTTCCTCATTACGTCTAATGCACTCGACATACATTTTCCTGGACGAATACTGATCTCCCCTGACTTCACCCGTTCCATCCTCAGCCAGAAATTTCATCTTCATATGGTAAACGGAGATTACTGATTGGAATTAGCTCAAAGATGGTCGTCCTAGCATAACGTTATACGAGGATGGTGCATCGACCACCAAGAATCGTACCATCCTAGTCACTCTATACAGTTCTTCCCCCAGCATTACCAATAGTCTAACTACTTCTAAAGGCTTCAGGGTTCCCCCTGCAAACCCCGCCAATGAAGTTGTCACTTCCTCCAACTCCACATCTGGTTTCAACTGTCAATTACAGTCATAGAAAAGAATATTGGCAGAGCTTCCTGTGTTAACAAATATTCGTTTCATGTTGTAATTCGCAACAGTAGCCGTTATGACCAAGGCATCCATATGGGGAGCCAAGATGACATTCTCGTCTTCAGAACCGAAACAAATATTTGGACTAGGTGCTATCTGTCCCACCTCATGTGCTTTCCTGACCAGATTCTTCGCGGCACGAAAGTAGCTGTGTTGGGTCCGCTTGGAGTGCTCATCCCACTCGCCACCCGTGATCATTTGAATCTCTCCTTGTATGACCTGGGCCTGGTCATTTCGTCTACCACCATTCCGCCCACTATCCTGATCATGCTTATTCTCCTGAGGTCGGTAACGACTTCGATAGCTAGACCTGGGCTCTTCCCTCCCCATCCGCACATACTCCTTAAGGTGCTCAGCCTGTACCATCCTTTCCAGCTCATCTTTCAAATGGGTACACTGGTCTGTGTCATGACCGTACTCATTATGATACCTACAAAATCGGTCAGACCTCTTTTTTCTTGGATTCTGAGAGTAGGTTTTGGGCCATTTAAGATCAGGATGCCTCTCAATCACTTGAAAGATCTCCCCCTGAGGACTCGCCAAGGGTGTGTACTTATCGAAGCGAGGTCGTCCTCCAGCCAGGTCTGGCCTGGACCTTTTCACCAACACTCTCTCTTCTCTATCATACCTTTCTCTCTTCTTTTCTCCTTCCTCCTTGATTTTCAGGGCCTTTTCCAGATGAATGTACTTCTCTTCCCTTTCTAAGAGTTCTCCAAATTTCAGTGCTGGCTTCACAACCAGCGACTGGAAAAATTCTCCTCTCCTGAGCCCCTGTGCCAACGCATTAACCAGGAGCTCTTACGATGCCGATGGCACCTCTAGCTTAGCATTTGTAAATCGGCTAATATAAGCGCGCAGGCTCTCATTCTCTTTCTGCTTCAAGCTAAACAATTCGAGCAGCATTTTTTGGTATTTTCGACAGCTGGTGAACTGGTGCAGAAATGCCAAGCTGAACTCGTCAAAGTTGCTAATAGAACGCGGCGGTAACTGACTAAACCAAAGCTGGGCTGATTTAGTGAAAGTCATGGGGAAGAACCGGCACATGACTGCATCCGAGAACTTGTGTACAGCTGCCGCAATCTCAAAATGGCGCAGATGATCCCATGGGTCAGTTGTCCCACTATAATCGAAATCCAGAGATCTATACGAGGCCGTCACGTCGTCACGCATGACCTCCTTGGTAAATAGTGTGCCTCTCCATGCTGGGACCGTATCAACACTCGCCATCTTCTTCTTGAATTCCCTTACTTCTTTCTGCAAGCTTTGCATCTGCTCAGCCAGGCCTGGATTAGCCCGACTCGATGTTTCACTGTCAGAGGTAGAGAAGTGCTCTTCTCTGTCTTAGAGGGGGGGGTGCGATATGTGCGCTGGCCACGCAACGGTTCCGTTTCCGCTGGAGGAACTTTCCGAGCTGGTGGTGTGTTGGATGGCGGCGTCGAGATCTCCGCGAACTTCTTCTCCACGGCCACTTCCACGGCTTTTCTGATTAGCTCAAATAGATGCCTGAGAAAATTTACGTTCAGTAACCCGCCGTTGGCTGGCATTGGTCCGTCAGAGGGGGGTGGTACGGTGCCAGATCCGGTTGCTACTGATGTTCCGCTCCCTCCGGCCTCGTTGTTGATGGCCCCGTCGACAGCGGCATGCCCCATGGTGCGGCGGAGCTTGGCGTGCTGCCCAGCTCCCCCACCAGATTTCATCGTAAACCATCTGAAGCCATCTGTAACTCACGTCTTAGCTCAACTTCCCACAGACGGCGCCAATTGTTTCACCTAGAAAGTATGACCACGCCTTAAACCTGTGCTTTTACCCCGACCTGCACAAACCAACACGTCAGAAAAGGACCACCGGAGGTTTTTCAGTGGAAACCTCTCCGATGCTTAAGTCAGAAAGCGTGTGGAGTGTTTTATTGAGCAAGAAAAGGAATGCACTAAGAATGGCATACCTTTCTCAGACTCAAGACTGAGATATTTATAGTTTTCCTCAGTGGGGACCCCTTCCGGGATCTCAAAAACAAAGGCCTCGAATCAAGGGCCGTTTAAGCAACCAATTCTGATAAGTGGTCCCACTTGTCCCCTGGGAAGAGGTCAGGGTATCAGGTCTACCCTGATCCTGCTCTCCCTCTTTCTTGTAAGTCAGGATACCCGAGCCTGCTTTAATCTCATTCCAAAAGGATTGTTTTATGAAGAGTTCACACCAGGTCAGGATAATTCCTGAGCCATCGCGATCCTGCTCTCCCACGTCTCTGATCTATACCATCTCAAGGGTTGAGCTGACCTGTCTTTCTGTCCTTTAATTGCCCCAGTTCAGGTCTACCCCAATCCAGGTCTGACTTATTAATGCTACATCAAGTTGAAATGTCCTTACAAACAAATTAAGTGTAGGGATCGTAGTTACCGTGAGATCGATGACATCAAATATCACTTTTGCGTTAAAGGGTTTGTCCTCGATTATCATATTTGGACACATCACAGGGAAACAGTAGATCTCTTGTCATCGCATTGTAATTTGAAGTCGGGGGATCATATTTCGTCATTCCTGAAAACTCACCAAATGTGTACATAAATATGGTGCGAGATGCTGTCGAACCTGATTTGGAGATAAATGATGATGTAGAAGAACTGCCTAATACGGAGGAGCATAAGTTTTTCGATATGTTGGAAGCTGCAAAATAATCTCTGTATCCAAGCTGTGAGAAACACACACAACTCTCTTTTATTGCCCGCCTCATGAATTTAAAGTTAGAAAATGGCATTTCTCATAAGTGTTATGATCAACTCATTGATCTAGTCAAAGAGATTGTACCTGCAGACAATAAAGTTGCAGATAATTATTACGGAAGTACGAAGCTATTGAGGGTTATGGGCTTACCGGTGGAGAAGATAGATTGTTGCAAGAATAATTGTATGATCTACTGGAAGGGTGATTGTGAACTGAATAACTGCAAGTTCTGTAAAGAACCCCGATTCAAACCCGCAAAATGACGTAAGTCCAAATTAGTTACGTACAAGAAGATGTATTACTTTCCCTTGACTCCACATTTGCAAAGATTGTATGCATATCCGGCTACAATGAAAGATATGCGGTGGCATGCTGAACACGTAGTCGACGATGGTGTCATGCGCCACCTATCAGATTCAGAAGCTTAGAGACATTTTGATCAAACTCATCCAGAGTTCGCCGTCGAAGCTCGAAAAGTCAAATTGGGTTTATGCATGGATGGGTTTGAACCTTTTGGTAGTCTCGACTCACAATATTCATCGTGGCCGGTAATACTCACACCTTATAACTTGCCGCCCTAAATGTGTATGAAGGAACAATATATGTTTCTAAGTATTCTTGTTCCAAGCCCCAAAAACCTTAGGGACAAATTGGATGTTTTCCTACAACCTCTAATTGCAGAGTTGAAACAGTTGTGGACAGATGGTGCTGACTCGTATGATGTGTCCATGAAGCAGAATTTCAAGTTGTGGGCAATCCTTATGTGGATAATTAGTGATTTTCCCGCATACTCCATGTTGTAGGGGTGAAGTACGGCCGACCGAACTGCCTGTCCATATTGCATGGAGCGATCTGATGTATTTACTCTAATGTTTAGCGGAAAACAGTCTTGGTTTGATAACCACCGGAAGTTCCTAGAGTGTGATCATCATTTTCGAAAAGATAGAAAAAACCTTAGAAAAAATAGGACGGTTGATGCTCCCCCGCCAAACATTCATTCAGGAGTAAAGATATTGGCTGATATAGATAGACTTGGACTTTTGAAGGTCACTGAGCTAGAAGTCAAACGTGTGAATGCTCAAATCGCAAAGACGGGCGTTTGGAAGCAAAGAAGTATTTTTTTTGGGATCTTCTGTACTGGAGCACAAATTTATTTCCTCATAATTTAGATATTATGCACATTGAGAAGAATGTTTTTGATAATGTGTTTAACACGGTGATGAATGTCAAAGGGAAGACAAAAGACACAGTAAAATCAAGAGATGAGTTAAACGACTACTATTTTCATCCATCGCTTCGAGCCGATGACTCTGGAAAGTATCCCAAGGCTTCTTACACACTCGATAAAAAGTCCAAAATTACTTTGTGAATGGGTTAAGACTCTTAAGTTTCCAGATGGGTACGCTTCAAGTTTGGGACGCTGCGTTGATATGAAAGGATTGAGATTACATGGGATGAAGTGTCATGATTGCCATGTGTTTATGCAATGGTTAATTCCAATTGCTTTTTCACTACAAGAAAATTCGGTAGTGCTGATGGCCAAATCCGTCAGGATTCCATCAGTATATGGAATACTGACGGCCTACTGACGGATAATGGCCGCCAGCATTGTTGTGGTCAGGATTCCAGTATCCTGACGGGAAAATATTCCCCCCAAGAATGCTGGCGGATTCCTTGATGGCTAAACCCGCCAGTATATGGGCCGCCAGTATTCCTGGCGGGTCTACCCGCCAGGAACATCGGATGGTTTCCTGGCGGGTTTGGCCGTCAGCATTCCTGGCGGGTTAGTTGTCAGCATTACTGGAGGGTATAACCGCCAGGAAATTCTGGCGGGTGTAGCCGTCAACATTACACTGGTATCCTGGCAGGTATTTGCGGTAATTTCCGTCAAAAAGTCTATTAATAAAATTTCTGATATATTAATTAATAATTAAATTAAAAATAATAAACAAATAGAATTTTAGATAATCAAAACAAATCATCCATCGAATGTATAAAAAGAATCCTGAACTATCCATCCATATCTAAATATGACCACCATCCGAATCAAGGGGAGGCTGACGAGCCATGGCCCGAGCAACAGCTTCTTCAATCTGCTGACGGAGCATCAATTGGGAACGCTCCTGCTCCTCACGGATCCAATGAATCTCCAGCGCCTGCTCCTCGCAGATCCGCTGAAGCTGCTCAAGCTGCTCCTGCTGGGACTGCACCTGCGTCTTGAGCTGATGAACATCGGCGGTGGAGGTGGAAGAAGTACTGCAGCCCTTCTGAGTCTTCCCGAAGCATCCAAGGCCATAACGTCGACCCTTCCTATTCCCGACAACCTGTAGGTAGACCTCGTTCGGGTCTACCTGAGGGCTGCTATCATCAGACGACGCAACACGCCTCTCCTCCAAAGCCCTCTCATAGTCCTCCTGATATCGAAATTTTCAGCTATTATTACTAAACAACTTTTATAAGATTTTATAATAAATCAGATATATATAATATATAAAAATTAAAGCTATCCTTTGGGCTTTGGGATCCGTAAATGTGCCGTCGGGATTTTGATGATACCTTAGCAGAAGCTCGTAGTTACTGGACTGCGTACTCGTCCGCGCAGCCTTTATTTAAAGATACATTTACAATATTTAACATAATGAATTGATTAAAACATAAAATTATATATGTTCAATAATATAATTAATTACTTAAAATATTATTATCGACTTACAATCTCGGCCGCCTATTGATTAGCCGGCATAGACCCGCCTGGATGCTTCGCTATACCAGTCGACAGGCCTCCGGGCTCACTCGTTCTGTTTTGTCTAGCCTTCTCAGACTTCTTCACCTCCTCAGGTCGCTGAAACTCCACCAGCCATCTGTTCCAAATCGACTCCCCTACGCAGGAAGGTATCATCCCATTCAGTCGATACGACTTCTTCCACTCGTATATACGACTGTTATAAGAACCTCGCATCGATATGTAGAATGCCGTCTTGATGGCATTCTCGTCGTATATACTCCTGTCCCACCACACCAATCCCTATAAAAGAAATACAATTAGACAAAATATTCAATCAATTTACTTAACACAAATCAAATTAAATAAAAAAAATTACCCTAAAACGAGGCCACCACGTCTGACGATGGCTGTCCGGGATGTGCTCGAATTTCCACCCTGCTGGTTGGATACGAGACTCGTGTATAGTCCTGAAATAGGTCGGCAAGTCCTTCGATGGACTTCGTAACCTAAAAATTAATAAGTTTATTTCAATATATGTCAAATAATTAAATTATATATTGAATACATAACAAAATTGATTAAAATGTTACTTACCTATTTTCGATCACGACTACCTCGATCCCGGTAGTCCTGACCTCTGTACTGGGCATGCTCCCCGTCTCATCAGACGGGGTAGGTGGAACAGTATCATCAAAATCCATGTCGGTGGCATCGTCCTCATGGGGACCCGAGGACTATGAGCCGAGAGAAATCCGACGATTATGAGGACCCCTGCCAGGCATCTAACATACAACATAGTTTTATTAATAAATAAAATTAATTATAGTATATAATTATATATATATATGTATTTGTGTGTGTGTGTGTGTGTCGTTATAATTTGTTCAGATTATCGTTAACACTCATAAAATCTTCAAACCTCAGCCCTAACTTTCAGACTCATCTTTGTAGCTTTCTTCGTCTTCTAAATCATCATTGACCGACTCGTCGTGTTCGTGATTGAGAGGGTTGTTTAATTGGATTTAAAATAAGTTTAAAAAAAGGACTTGATTTTAATTCTAACATTAGAAATTAAAATTAAATTATAACTTTTAATATTAGAATTAAATTGGCTACGTATTCTCGAAAATAAATCAAAGTCCACGTAGTTCTTACTCTTAGCTCACTTACCTACTTACCTATTCGTCGTTGTCGTTGCTTCCCGAAGTGGTATCGTAATAGTCGCTCTCTTCACCTTCATTCAATTACATTTCTTGTTCTCATTTTTTGGCTTTCACCCAATCGTTCATCAACATTTGATTTTCAAGATTTTTGGGTGTTAAGCTAGACCGACGATCATCTAAGCCTCTCGTGCCGAAGGCCTGTTCAACAGAAACTGTTGAAACAGGAACGACGAGAACCTCTTTGGAAACCCTATAGAGTGTAGGAAAAATACTGGCCACTTTCGACCAAAACTGCACAAGATCGTTAGTAATACCATCAGGCTTTTTTGGAACCGAACTCAGCTCAAAAGCCCCTAAATAACTGTCTAATTCCATTGATTGACTAACACTAGCCCTTTGCTGTTTTCGCTTAGTATCCTCAATTATTCTCATATATGGGGCTAGAGCTTGTCGAGGGTCGTTGGGTCTTATATTAGAAGTGGTGGGGGAAAGGGAAGGGGACATATTAACATCACTAGAAGATGAAGATTGATTGTAATCATTAAAAATTTGTGTTAAGGATTGGCTTGCTTCGTGAGAAACACTAAGAGAGCTAGGAAATTCAATATTTGAAGCTTGTAAAAAAGGTCATAACACATCGTAATAAACTTTAAGTAAATCTTGTAAACCCTCTACCCGATAATTCAAGTCTAAAATTTTTGCAATCAAAAAAGTGTCGGGAATGCACAGAAAATATTTGACCCATTCACTCAACATATTAGCAATACATTCACCTAATTCAGGCGAATCGAGTAAAGAAGTACTAACAAGTACTATTTGAATACATTGATCAATAAGTAGTGTTTTAATAGGATAATAAACACCAGATAAAGTCACGGTGGCGTCGTTAAGAGTTTTTAAGAGGGACATCATATTATAACAATCATCCCACATATGCAAAAACAAAACAATATCGATATCATGATTATTAAAAAATGCACACAATGCATCTCTATATTCAAAAGTATCATTAAGTAATTTATAAGTAGAGTTCCAACGATTTGGCACATCAGTTGAAATTTTGTTTTTGGATGCAAATCATTGGTTTGGCAAAATTTTTGCCATTTTTTTTGAAGCGAATCACGTTTACATAGATGATATATCGCACTCCTAATCATTTGAATTTTAGATTTAAAAGTGTTTAAACCATCTTGAACACATAAATCCAAAACATGATAAATGCATCTAACATGAAAGAATTTGCCGCCAATAGCGGGTTGACAAAAAGTTTTTAACAAATCTAAACTAGTCGTATTAGCGGAGGCATTATCAAATAAAATTGAAAAAATTTTGTTACCTAAATGATACTCGGACAAAACGGTGGCTATTTTTGCGCGAAATATTCACCACGGTATGCGGAATATCAAAATCTCTATATGCAATTAAACGTTTTTGCAAAGTCCAAAACTTATCAATCCAATGACAAGTCATTCCCATATAATTATGATTATGAAAAGATTCCATCTAAATATTCAAACATATAGAGACACTTTGAGGCAAACTATCAAATGTTGAAATCAAATTCAACTTATACTGACCAACCATTTTTTCAATATCGCGAGTCAATTTATTTCATGAAATCCTAGTGCTAGATGGATTAAATGCACCCCTAGTATAATTTTCATAATGATTACTATGCGCATGATTAATAGGAAGACTCATAACGGAAACAAACTCTGCAAGGACCACTTTTGGTATGTTGAAATAAACTAGAACAACTCGTACCTTGGCCGCCGGTACGACGCCAGCGGTAGATGAAGATGAGAAGTTTAGTTGTGTTTGAGAGCTTTCCACGCCATACTTGTCGGGATGCTTCTTCTCCATGTGGTATTTGAGCGACCCATAGCCTATATTATTTTTAGAACCTAAGGCGTAATGAGTCGAGCAATAATTGCATTGCGCTCAAGATTCGTCGTTGATCGTCTTTCTTGTGAAATGCAATCGAAACATGGAGGAAATAAATTCCCTCGGTTTCGATTGAGGCGGTGGCATATCATCCGCTCCCTCCTCATTTTCATCCAAATTGACGGCGGCTGGCGGTTCGGATTCATCAGATCTAGGTAAATCCTCTTCAAAACTGGTTTGATTTTGCGAGTCAAAGTTGATTTGATTATATCTCAACTTCATCCGCCTTCATCTCATTGGAAACATAATCTCCGACAACGGCCGAAGATTCTCGTTGAGATCCTCGACCTTGACGAGAAGAGGTTGGAGTGTTGGTATTGACATTACGAGAAGAGCTTGCCATAGTGATATTATAAAAGAGAATTAAGTAAAATGAGATTAGGAAAAATAAGAATATTGTTGATATTATTTCTTGCACAAATTAGGAACTTGACTTTAAACTTGAAAATATAAGATAAGAAGAAGAATAGTAGAGATGAATTGGTGTGAGGACTGGTGTTGGAGAGTGGCGTATTTATAGGTGTCAAATTCTAATTTTTTTTTAAAGTAGCTGTTATAACCGGCGATTAAACTGGTTAACCACGGTTAAACCGCCAATGGATACTTTTGGTTTGAATTTGAGCCGTTGATCTTCAACGACTAGTTGATCTCAGCCGTTGATTATCAACGACTATCAACCGCGGTGGTTAAACCGCCGACGAATTTATTTTTTAAAACTGGTTAACCGCGGCGGTTAAGGTTAACCGTAACTGGTCAACCGGCGGTTAACCGATTAACCAAAACCGTTTGGGCACCTCTAAAGATAATTGGCACTTTCTAAATAAGCACCACCTGGTTGAAGTTTATTAGTGGCACTTCCTTAGTAAACCACCACCCGATTTTATTTACACTTATTGGTGGCATTTATATAAAGAAGCACCACCCGGTCACAGTGTATTGGTGGCGCTTCCTTAGTAAACCACCACCCTTTTTTTAGAGTTGCTTTCAAATTCAACCGCCTCTTTTATTTATTGGTGTGGGTTGGTAATCAATAAGTGCGACCTGGACACAATTTTTTATTTTTTTTATTTTTATAAGTGGAGGTTCATTTCTAATAAGCATCACCTTTGCACATTTTGCAGCAGTTCCTCTTTGAAGCATCACTTATGAAGAGACTCTAATTTAATTTTTTCCACCAGTGCATGTTTGAGTCTATTACATAAAAAGATTACAAAAAGATATTTGGAATTCATACTATCATCAAGACGATCATTTGATGTCCACAACATCTCATCTTGAACCCTAAGATCACCATCCACATCAACAAGTTGAGGAGGTGTCCCATTGTGAAGTACCATAAACCATGCGCATTCATCAATTGCTTTGATGTAGACACGGATCTTGAAATTCCAAGTTCCATAGTTAGATTCATCAAGGATCGGGGGATGCGTATTGTACCCACCCGACTGTGAATCCATAAGTTTGCAAAAGATGGTCAACACTTAGTGAAATCAAGTGCTCCACTTGAAAGAATTGCAGACCTCAATTCACAGTTTGAGTTAAAATAAATGTGTGTTGTAAAGAGTATAAAATAAATAGAAGCGGAATTTAAAAGACACATGTATAAACTTTTGATTATAAGAATAATTTATTCCTATAGTTGAGCCAACAAGGCAAAGAATTATACTATTAAAACTTGCATTTCAATGATTACAAAAGTCATGATCTACTAAGTAAAGATAAATTAAAAAACCCTTAAGAGTAGATATGATCTAAATCAGTATAACTCTTCAAAAAATAATATTCACAATCACACGATTGAAACTTAAAAAAAAAAAGTAAAAACTATGGAAGAAAATAATTCTGGTTGTAGGATGCTGACAGCATTTGCAATTGCATTTGTTCTGGCAAAAACTGCAGCGAGAATAAAATTTACTCTTGATCGGTTTTGCTTCAATGAATCTCTCTTAAAGCGCGAATCGTTTGTGAGAAATCCCTCAACTTTATATTGACACATCTTACTTGTATAAGAGACCTGCAAAATAATATATATATACACAAAATAAAGTAAGTAAATATCATTAGTTATGAAATAAGATCAATTCTATATAATCCTAATAATATTTACTATCCTTAAAATGAAATCTACTATAAGGAAAGAAATATAAATATATATATATATATATATATATATATATATATATATATATATATATATATATATATATATAATAAGAACAAGATAAAATCTTAGACTCCTAAATAATATATATAACAATATACGAAAACTAAATAACAGAAAGATTATTACAACCTAATCTAAGACTAAATATATACATGGTAATTATCAAACATGATAAATATCAAATCTTTACATGACTCAACACTTTTACCTTATAAGTTATATATATATTGATACAATGATCGTTGGACTTGTAATATTTGAATTTACTTGAAAATATGCATGTTTTTCATGTTTGAATGATTATTTGTGTTCATCGAGTC
The DNA here is from genome assembly GCA_014905375.1 of Phtheirospermum japonicum. NCBI lineage: Eukaryota > Viridiplantae > Streptophyta > Magnoliopsida > Lamiales > Orobanchaceae > Phtheirospermum > Phtheirospermum japonicum. The sequence continues at coordinate 465,000 of BMAC01000195.1, forward strand.
CACTGTGAATATATTTTAACAAGAATGAATGAAGTTGAGTTTGATTATTTGGTTTTGGTTTTTAAATTGGATAAACCAAAAAGTATTGAGTATACTTGGAGTCAATTTTCAAGTGTGGGAACCAACCACATCAACACCATCCTCACCTCAATTTTCATCTGATGATGAAGAAGAAGAGGTTTACATCACAAATTTGGACACCGATCCAGAGTTTCTCGGGGTACGATATTGAAAGTCAAAAGAAGTGGGACCGACTTAGAAACCTGGGAATCCAGGCAACAAAGTATGCAAGCCCATCATGCATGTAAGTGATCAAAATTAAGGACGACATAAATTGAATATTTAGTCAAATTGGGTGGAACAATGGGTTGAGAAGATGATGTTAGAATTATAGAGCACCCTCGAAGTCGAGGGGGTGAGAACGAAAAGAGATCCAGAGGTGATCTCTTTCCAATTGAACAACACCTGGCACTACCTCACTTGGCCCAAACCACAGAGCTTTTCAATCTCCCCGGTGGAGGGTTTTGTGACTATGAGATGTTGAACTACGACCGAAATGAATAATGGGCCAAATTTGCAAGAAAGCCAGTAAACGAGGCCTGAACTTTATTTTGAAGACATCGAAAGAAATTCAGAACCCATTGATATATTTAACTGGTAATATCAACGAAAATCATTACCCATTTCAAATATGGAGGCATAGGAAGCAAGAGTTTGTGGCACTTTTGTGTATGCAATCAGGATCGGCATTTAATTTCGCTTGAGCCCTCTTCGAGCTACTCATCCACCAATCAAACAATAAGAAGGGACTCGTATATATTGGAAGCTTGCTCACACTAATTACTGATTATTTAGGAATCTAGTAAATACATTGGAGAATTGTGCCAGGGAACATTGAGTTGGATTTTGAACACGCGAGAATCTCGAGAATTATCCTTCCATATATATGGGTCAATACCTTTTACAACAAAGAGCGAAAGATGATTTCCCACTTTCAAATGTAGCACTCACCTCATCTAGTGGCCTCTAAGACAATGAAATGGAACCTTGATTCACAAAGGGTCTTTAGAGAGTACGCAAAGGAATGGGGGCCAATGATGATGAGGTGATTAACATGAATTTGTCTTGAATTTAGTTAGTATTTTATTTAGTTTTTATTGTTGATTTTGATGAAAGTTGGATAGATTGAGCATATTTTCGTAATTTCTTATCTCCAACTTTTTTTATCATATTTTAATTAATTTTATGTTTATTTTAGGTATTTAGAAGTATTTGAGTTTGGACTTAGTCAAGGATGGGCAAACGAGTAGAGTTTCAGCGAAAACGGGCCGCGATTTGAAGAATTTGAAGCTACCGACTTTCTATAACGGCTATTCATCTGGAACCGTTATAGTAGCCTCCAGGCCAAGCCCTGCCGACCGTAGCCTGCCAACGCTGCCGAGGGCTGCCGAGCCATGTTCACACTGATATTCTATCACGGTTTTATTCTGGAACCGTTATAGTAGACCTGGCTGACCAAAACTCTCTGTCGCGTCGATCCGCACCGCGTCGATCGACGTTGGAGACACATTTTTGACGCGTTTTTATGATTTCTTACTGCCCAAGACTTCCCAAAACTATAAATACCTATGTATTTTGGATTTTTAACATACACAATCATATTTCTAGGGTTTTAAGGCCTCTTAGGGGCTGACAAGCCCAACGAGTGCCCTTCGATTTCTTAGTTTCTCTTAATAATTCATAGTTTTAAAGTCTTAGACTTTATATTAATTTAGATTCAAGATTTGGTCGTGGAACGCTTCAATTTTTTTCGTTTAATTAGTAAGTACTTATATCTTATGCTCTTTAATTTAGTTCACATGCTTTCATTTAGTTTAATTAAATCTCTTAGAATAATTATTATTTCCATGACGAATTGTGATTATGTTGTGTTGGGATTGTGATGTTGAGATTGATGATTGTTGTTAGCTAGATCTTATGGGCCTAGAGCCTAGATTCTTTGTGAACCATCAATTGGGACTTCCCAAGCGATCGTGGAGACGAATCAAAGCTCTAGAACCCTAATTTTCTTAAAATCATTTTTAGAGTCTTTTAATTAATTCACAGTTAAATTAATCTTAGATCTTAGATAATTAATTCTTAGTTAAAATAATCTTTAGTTTTAACTAATTAGTTCTTAGTTTAAATAGTTATAGATTTAATTAATTAGTTCATAGTTTAAATAATTTCTAGATTTAATTCATTGCTCTTAGTTTAATTAATCTTTAGTTCTTAAAATAATCAAACAACCCCCCCCCCCTGTCCGTGTGTTTAACTTTTCACATAATTAAGAATTTACAAAAAATAAATCAATTGACATATTAACAAATTTAATTATTCACATAATTAATAATTTCATCACAAATCAATAAATTTAAATTTTACAAATATATAAATTATTAATTATGTGAAAAGAATCTTAATTTATTTATTTTGTGAGAAATCATTAATTATGTGAAAATTCGAATTTATTTGTTTCTTGTTTAGTTTTTAATTATTTAATAAAATTGATTTTATTTTAAATGAAAAATTATTAATTTTGTGAAAATATTAATTGTTTTTATTCATTTCAGCCCCAAAAAAGAGTAGAAAGTCTTTTTAGGTCCGGGACTCACATTCTAGAACGGTTATTTATATGTACCCTCTAGAATGTCGACTGAGGTTCGGGACGCTTCTCCCAGAAGCGTCCCGCTCACATTCTAGAACGGTTACTATTTGTACCTTCTAGAATGTGAGTGGGACGCTTTTCCCACCAGCATCCCGACACATTTTTTTAATATTATTTGAACCTAACATATTTTTTTAATTTATATTTAAATATATATTATTTATTTAATTCTACCTTGGTAGCCCTGCTTGATTTGTATTTTGGATATATTGTATAATTAGATGTGTTATATTTTGAGGATGTTTTTACAAAATTGAACTAGTTATTGAAAATAATTTCGGAATTAAATGAGGTACATTACAAAATACAAATTGATAGAGCATCAAACAAAGAAAGAACATGCAAAGTTGGACACAGTTTTCATTATGCACATTTCTTCCCCTTCCTCTTCCCACTCCTACCTGCAGAGCTTCTACTTGCGAGCTTCCAACTTTGGAACTAGGGATGGTGTTAGTTGGGCGTTCTTCTTCGAAAAATACTTCCATTTTTGTGAGTAATGGTTCCTTATCGAATGCGATGCAGTAACTATTGATTAATAGTCCTATATTAATAACAAGTAAGAATAATGAAAGATTTAAAGTGCGTGTATTTATTATAAAGTGAGTGCAGAATTTATAGGTAAGAACTCTTCCCCAACGTTGTGATCCCCGAAGACCATATTGACGTTTCCATTTCAAACAATACCTGGGATCCGCACCAGTTAAAAATCTGAACCATCTTTCATGTTCATGGATCCTGACGGTGACGTCATACTTAGAAACCTTAATCTTGAGGCAACAATTAAGTAGATCTTGTGCTTCAGCGACCTTTTTGGGTGGAAATGGACCCCCGTTTAGATTCCATCAAGTTGTCTCTTTCTCAGTGATTAGAAATTCCTATAGGTGTTTGTCTATCTGAAGAGTCCACTTAGTGTTATCTTCACAGTTGTAATCATTAGTATGAACACGGATTGCATTTGGAAACCAAATCTTCATCATCAAAGTGGTTACCCTTTTTTTTAAATAGAGAAGTAATTGATAGGGACTTGTTGACAACTTCTTGAATGTGTTTCAATACATATTTATAAAAAAAAAGAGACTATCTTGTGAATTGGCTAGATTCCCGGGTAATTCAAATACATCCCTCTGAAAATCTATCAGTACAAGACTACACATTAGTACAAATGCATTTACCATGTCCAGACACTGCTATTGTTCTCATTACATTGTAGAATTTCGATGTAGTCAGAATTGGCTGGATTCCCGGTTAATACCCAGTGACAAGACTACACATTAGAACTATTGAATTCTTGATATCAGAACCTCATGAGTTCTTAATATCGGGACCTCGTGAATTCTTGATATCGGTACCTACGGAGACAACAAGACATTACAAATAAATTATAGGTCAAACGGCAAGTTATATTACATTGGGAATTAACATGGACAAATGCACTACCAATGACCACTACAGTGACACTAACCAAAACAGTAACAATAACCACTACAGTAACACTAACAAACGCACTACCAATTACTAATACCGTGATACTGACTCAAATAGTAACAATAACCACTACAGTAACACTGACCATTTGTGTGTAGTCATGTCACTTTTTGAAGGTTGGGAAGATAAAAGATTACCCTGAAAATCTACAGTACAATACAAAATTGTGTAGTTATATCATTAGTAAAGTGAGATTGATATTTAAGTGAATTATCATAGCAACATTTGCTTGAGATCGAGAACTAATCCATATTGGTTTGATTACTCACGAATATAAATTTACCTCTCTGAAATCTACCAGCTAGAAGACTACACGTTGGCACAACTGTTCTCACCACTTCATAAAAATACGACCAATGAAACAATTCAAGTAAATAAACAAAACACGTGTATATTTTCTCACATACATCAGGCATTTGATTCTACCCTAGCTCATGCGTCTATATATACATATAGAAAAATTACCAAAAACATAAATAAATACAATATCTAATTACTTTTTTCTCTATTTAAATATAAAAGTTAATGGCTAACTTTGATGAAAATCATCCTGATGCAAGACGATTTTCAGATCATTACTATGATACTAAAAGAACCTCACAGACATCTTCACCCTGAAACTCGAACAAATTTGTATGAGAGAAGAATCGAAGAATAGAATTTTAACCAAAGAGTTAGAAACGTGTACCGTACTCCTTATGTATCATCGGCAAATCACCTTTCATTTATGCTTCTTATAATTCTGCACAAGAAATGTGGAAAATCGTCACAACTCAAATCAAGAAAGGGCGTACGATCCAGCACAAACGACCATCAGAGTCATGTATTTGGTCATATTTTAACTTGTGTACGAATATCATCGAGAAGAACGACCCTCCACACGAGACTTGGGTCATGTGTGGGGTTGAGAACAATGCCTCGGGACATTATTTCATCGATTATAAAGCTCCTCACAATCTGGACGATCCCATCCCAAGACTGATTCGATTTTCCACATGTTTGTTTGAATTAGCTAGTCGACATCTGTGATCTTCCTGATTAGCACGGTCACCAACAATATAACAAAACAAAACAAAAACAAGAACAAAAAAAACTCTCTTTTGTATCGTCTACGTAATTACATATATTCGATTCGACTAACCAAAAATCAAACTGAAACCAGATTTTGGTAAATAGAAAAAGCAAAAACTGAACTAGAATTTCAATATAGTTCTTTCATTAGTTGGGTTCGGCCAATTAACCGAATCATGTGTACCCAATACAACCTAATTACTAGACAAATCGTAGAGCTTAGGCCCAATAGAATATTAGGAACATATGTATATTTCTTCTTTAGGCAGAGCCAATTAACCGAATGACGTATAAGAATGGCAAAGGGTCGGATCGAGTCAGGTACTAGAGGATTCGAACTCGCCCCATTCACTCAGCGTGTAGGGTCGAATCGGCCGGTTGTAATAAATTTTATTAAGTTTAAAATTATTTTAATATATAATAATCACATATATTACTATAAAAATTAAATATAAAATTAAAATTAATTAAGAATAATAATAAATTAAAAAAACATTATTATAAATTAGTAAGCTTAATTATAAATTTTTTTATCTTTTATTTTGCTTTATTAATATATATTATTCATAAAAAATGGCATTATAAAATAAACTAAATAATCATATGAAATAAATATTTAATATATATAGAATATATTTAAAAATAAAAATAATGGCCAGGAAGGGGCGGACCGGGTACCCGCGGGACAACTATGATACCCGAACCCACCCCACCCCGCCCCGCCACCGGTCATGGGTCGGGGTGCCCCAAATGGCACGGATCGGATCGGGGCATAATTGTATCCCAATAGAATATTAGGCCCATATGAATGTTTCTTCTTTCAGTCATAGAGGATAGGAAAAAAGGCATCGAACAATTGATTGGAAATCTGAGTTTCTACCTTCTTCTAAAAGTTTTCGCCAGCTCGAACTGGTTGTTTATCTCTTCTTCTCTTATTTCTTAGGAGCTCACGCTAGCTCGAAAAGGGTTGTATCGATTCGATCTTAAGAGTCATATCAGTACCCCTATTGAAACTAACCAAATAGCGATCATTTGTAAACCATCACGCATAAAATTTCCTAAATTTAAATTGAACCCATAAATTATTTTAATAAGATTGACTTAAACCACAGTAACCTCCACACGGATAACATCAGAGCATATCATAGTACAAAAGAAATAAGGTCAAATACCACAAAGGAGTTGGAGAGACTTAACACATGCAAAAGACTCTCATCAACTTTGTTTCTTACCATATCAGCTAGTTCCATCAAAACATGTAATAAAGCACAGTAGATAAAAATGCTATGCAAAATTAACATCCCAACAACACTCCAAATAAGCATGTAGAGTATAAAGTCCTTTTGGGCACAAGCTCCAGGGGATTATCCTGCTCGGCCACTCTTTTTAGCACGCTTCCCTTGACCTTTCTTCGGTGGGCCCTTCCCACGACGCTTCAGCATTTCAAGCTTGTTTAATCGCCTGCCATGATCAACTAAATCAGAATCACAAATTCTGTGATCTTTGTTCAAATCCGAAAAATGTTCACAAATTCATTATGCAATATTGTAGTTCCTTATAGGAAAGCTTAATTTATGGAGTTTCACAATCATATCTGGCAGCTAGTTTCTTCCCATGGCGGAGCAAGAGGCTGGGGCCCAGCCTACCCCTTTTCGTCCAGATATTGATAAGAAGATTTTTTTAAAAATTAAAAAAATAATGGATTTAGGTTTTTTAAATTAAAATAAAAATAAAAATCCCTTCGGCCCAAATCGTCTCCGTCCAAACAATAGAAAAAGGATAAAAAATAATGACTAGGATCTTGCTGCGTTTGATCGTAAAATAAAAAAGGGCCTACACCACTTTGTCCTCTTGGCTCGGCCATTGGTTTTTTAGCTCGACATTATAATCTTAGTCCCCAAAATAATGCATCCACCGCGACACATTCCTTGAGGACGTATCCATAGAACACTCACTCATTCCAAAGTACTATATTCGTTATTTACTAAACGGCATAAAACAAGGTATTTCCGTAATACTACTGCTTGTCACTTATTCCCTATAGGCTAAATTCAAAAACAAAACATTAAGCAAAAAAATAAATAAAAAATAAATCAAGAGTCAAAAATCACACAAGTTATGGAATATACTCTTACTCTTGTTCTTTGCGGGCCATGACAAGGGGATCATCCTTGTTGATGTCGTAGGGATACCACGCGGCGACTTTGTCTCTGATTAGCTTCTTGCGTAATAATTTGTGAGCGGATCGTTGCCCGGTCGGGTTTAGCACGTGACCAAAAATCCTAGCCCTAGCTTCAGTAACCCCTTTCATGGCTGCTTCAGCCAGCACATTCTTTAAGCTTCCCAAGCTGCTTCCGACATTCATTTCTAAATACGGATCGTTAAATCAATGCATTTTTTCGATGGGGGAAGAAAATCGAAATAATAAAAATAAAAATCTACTACTATTTTCTCAGCGGCATTGTATCAAACACTTAGGGTGCGAGATGTAACACACATAAACCCTTGCACCGGGTTACTATCCAAACGAGAATGCTTGGTGAACACAAATTGTTAAACTATAGGTTATGCTAAATTCTATGGAAATTAATGCAGGGCACGTTAAAAAATGACGAGAGAAATAGGACGGTGAGAGTAAAAGCTTACCGGAGAGTACGAGAGAAATGGGGATCACGACTTGTGATTTTTATTTTAGGTTTTCGCTAGAACACACTTATCACCGCTAGGATTGCATAAAAGTGTCATGTCCACGGTCCACCCGACTTCAGCATATGTTTTACAAAATGCACATGAGGGGTCTTTAGTAACGATAATAGTATTGGAAATGTCGGAAATGTCTATGGTAACGTGAAGGCACCATGCCCCTCACCCCATCCATTTATATTCATTGATCTACCCCACTAGTTATCTTCTAACATGATTTAATGGTTATAATTAAGTGAAAAAAATTGTATAGTCATCCGTAGAATCTCTCAATAATATTCAAAGGATGTTGTTTAATTGGGACATCCCAATTTTTTAATCGGAAATAGAAGAGAAAGCAACAATATTAAAATTTGAGGAAAAAAAATTGGTTTGTTCAGATTTTATTTATCAATCTGTTAAAGATTAAACATCTGAATCTCAATAAATAGTAATAGTCAGATTTTAAAAGATAAATTCTAGCACTAAACTCTTAGCGCGCGCTCTCTCCCTCTCATTATATATATATCGTTTTTCTGCGATAAATAAGCGTAGTTGGCCCAAAAGTAAAAGGCCCACAATTACACTCTCATATATAAAATCGTCGTCACTTTCTTTACCTACTTTACCTTTGACCTTACCGCACATTTTTTACTTCCCAGAGCATCATTTTCACGGCGTCTGCCATTAACAACTCTTCAAGCTTTCCAACATGATACGTCACCTCCAGTTTTTCAATAAATTAGCTCGACAACATCTTAGATCTGTATACCATGGGTAAGTCCCCCCCCCCCCCCCCCCCCCCCCAGTAGACGAGCATGCCGGAAGTCCAACCTAGGCTGAGTTATAAAACCATACTATAATGTTAACTAGAGAAATCCCAGTTTCTATTCCCCTAACAATCGGATCTCAAACCCCCAATCCTCCTTCCGACCTCGATTGCTATCATCCCAATCTCGTAACTATAGTCCCTTCTTCCTTGCACGCTCACCTACCTCCTCTTCAACAAAAAGCTAAAATTACCATAGAAAGTTTGTGGCTTTCCTAATCCCGAGCTACTACCCACCTTTATAAAAAAACCTCCATCTCCCCGACATATAGTACCAGTTCTTCCTGAGGCTGGTAAAAATGATGCTGATAATCCCCTAGAGGGGAATATCACCATCTTTGAAGACCATATCTCATTTAGGATTAGGTTTCTCATGCACCCTTTTATGGTGGACTTAGTGAGTCGAACTAAATGTCCTTCAAAATTAAATCTAGTTAAACAATGCACGTCTACTTTGAAAAGGTTTTAGTTCGCCCGCAAGAGAACGGGGTTACTGTAGACTGGCAAGTTAACTCGGGTCAAATCTCTCAAGGAAGGCTAATCGGGAGTAGTTTTTGCGTTCGTTTACGAACAAGAAAATGATAAAAAGTTAATCTAAACACGCGGACAAAAGGGTTTTTGTTTGATCATTTGTAATAACTACGATAATGACTTAAACTACGAGCAACGAAATTAATAACTTTTAAAAGATTAATAAAACGGGGGGTCTAGGGCCTTAGAATCATCTCCACGATCAATTGGTGTTTCATCGAACACTTAGTCTACGAGTTGGGGTTGTCAATCCCAACATGTAGATCTAACGCCCGACAATACCAATCGATGAATCTAAACGATTCTAGGCACTAGACCCGTAAATTCTAACTAAAAACCATCAACAAATCCAATATCATAAACTCAAAATAAGAATTAATCATGATTGAATAAAAACCTAGAAAGAAAGTAACAATAGTGAATAATCAACATCCATCAATAATAAGACCTAACACAAGAGAGTCGGTAATTCTAAACATTCGTAGAAAATAACAAGATAAAAGCAAATAATGAATAACGAAAGGTTACCTAATTAGAAAAGTTCCAACAATCCTCGAGGTCACAAGATAATTCTACGAACTAAGCTAAGAAAATTTGGGATTTTAATCTAGAAAGTGTAAAATGAAGAAAGATTCAAGAACACTCTTGGGTTATCATCCCCAAGAGGTTCGAGAAGTGGTTCCCGTCCCAGTCTGTCACGATTTGGACGATGGGTGATCAATAGTCACCGAATGGATCTTCCCTATTGATCTCTGGATGATTCCTTTATTACTGAGGTTCTTGGTCTCTTTGTAGCCTCCAAATCCCCTTTCGTAACTGAAAGATCTTTTCAAATCCGAGTTTGTAACGCATGCATCCGGCCGGATAGTATGAAGAATCCGACCGGATGGGGGTCTTTGTCAGCCAATCTGGTCGGATGTCAGATCCATCCGACCGGATGTGAGTCCAGTAGGTCAGTCCAGTCGGGACATCGGACCGGTGTGAAATTTGAAGATCAATCCAGTCGGATGTCAGGTCTATCCGACCGGATGAGTGTCCTTGTGGCTACTTCTTGGCGCTGACTTTCCTGTTCTTGTCTCTCGACTCTCATAACGGTTTACGAGTTTTATTCACTTGAAATCTAAGGCTCGTCAAGCGCTCTAGCTTCATGAGAAAACACAAAAGTCATCTCAAAAGGACCAATAAATGATTGTAAAATCAGAAAGTTAAGTAATAAGTTGTAGAGTGCGAATTATGCAAAATAGCCTAATCTCAAGCCGAAAAAGAAAACAAAACGACTCAAATATGACTCGAAACATATACATAAACCATAACAAATACGTACGAATCACGTATTTGTGAAGTATAAGGTCTCCTTCCTTCAAATGACCGTTAACGCCATCTGATTCATCACCAGCTACTTAATCATGTTCCAGTATTATAAGGTAGAACCGGATATAGACTTCTTTTATTTCTACTACCAACTCAAAAAACAAAAAGGATCATTCCACCTCTCCTCCCGTAATCAGGCCCACTTCCTAGTCAAACCTTCTTCCAAGGTGAATGAATGGTGAGCTAAGTCTTTCTTCCTTTGCAATTTTGAATCATGGCCTTTCCTTACCCAATGGCAAGAAGAAAGTCCTCCTAAGATCCAATAATCATAGAAAACCCCCATATGCGACCCATTAGAGATACAAGGATCAGATCGCTAAGTGGAACAAACGTCTTTGCGATGTGGTGAAGATCACCAAGTCCAAACAAGTATACACCTTCCTGGGTCTCAGTCGCTGACCTCTTTCCCTAATGTTTGAGTCAGAGTTTGCTATGTTAATTTCATAGATCTTCAGTTCTATTGCCTACAATGTGCTTGTCTAACATTTTTCCTTCATGATAAAAGTTTTGTCTTCAACCGCTCCTAAGACTATGAGGATATTGAAGATGTCTCCCAACCAAATCCTCCCTTGGCCGAAGAAGCACCCACGGCCCAAGCTGTCAAGCCAAAGTTCGAGGTAGAGGTCGCCGCACCGACAAGCAAGCAGATGCCCAAAAAAGTTACCATGGGTCAGGGCATGAAAAGAGAGACAACTCATGGCCGATCCCAACCTCAACCGTCCTCTACTACCTCTAACCAAGATGTTGCAATCCTTGATCCCCGACCTGCATCTCCCCCTCCGCCTAAGCATCTCCGCGCCCAAGGACCATCAAGCTCGACCTCACCATCATTGTCTAGCGGCCTCCTGAATTGTGAAGATGTCGGCCAGTTCCAGCCATTTTTGCAAGGCCATACATTAACACCGGACAAAAAATACTTGGTAACTCTTAGTTTATCTTCACCTAGCAAGGCGCCAAAATAAACAAAATAAACTACCAGTAGTATTTCTAATATGTATAAATATTTATATATTTATACACACACACACACACACACACACACACACACACACACACACACACACACATATATATATATATATATATTATATATATATATATATTATATATATATATGAAAATCAGACAGAAAAGAAAGTAAAGAAAGTAAACCTTTGAAAATAAATAAAATAAACTTTGAGATTTGTAAGCTTGGAAATAAGCCGAGGATTGATATCAACGGTTGCTACCAAAATTTTGTAAGATTTTGATATTTAAGAACATGAGATTCGGGTGGCTCCCGATCAAAACTAGTTCTTAAGAATAGAGAGAAAATACCTTTGTTTTTGCATATAGGAGTTCTGTAAGTTTAATATATGTTTTCTAAGTGAAGCTTAAGAGAATTTAGAGTTTGTGTAAAATAGTTTATTTTGATAGGGGAAAAGAGGTGTGGGTGAGTGGAAACACTCCTTAAAACTATCAACTTAAAAAAGAAAAGAACGTTGTGGTTCAAAGGATTTTAATCTGTCAAAAAAAAATCACAATCTCTAAAGTTTCTCGGCTTACAAACATGGTTGAGAAGTTTAATCAATGATCAATAGGCTTGGACTTTAAAACAAGAAAAAATTTATAAACTTAAGTGCCTAACACTCAAGCTTCTTTATTCCTTTTTTGCTCCTCTTTCAACACTTCGTTTCTGAGAGATAAAAAATCTAGAATTACTCATTCCATGTCCATGGTCCATGGGGTTCTTAAAGGATCATAATAATTTTCTCAAAAATTCTTATATTTGGATGATTTTCATCAAAGTTAGCCACTGGAGTTTGTATTTCACACGGAAATAAAAATAATTAGATATTTTATTAATTTATATTTGCTTGGTATATTTTCTGTATGTATATATATATAGGCACAATTAGCTAAGGTATCATCAAATACCTTATGTGTATTGTCTAAAAGTGTAATCTTGTCATTGGTAGATATCACGAGGGTAATAGTAAATTATCCAAGAATCTAGCCAATTTATTTTCATGATTAAATTAGTATCAAGAAAAAATTGATGTGCCGACAGACTAATTACATCGAAACTCGATAAAGTAGTTACAGAAAAGTAACAATGACTAAAAAAGAAAAAGCAAATGCAGTTCTGAAAGTGTGTAGTCCTGTTGCTAGTAGATTTCATTGCGTAAGAGTAAATTCGTCCATTGTAAACCAACTTTGATGAATTCTCAATATCAATAAAATGTAGTTGTGCCAATAAAGTGACTACATCAGAATTCTACAAAAATGAGGTGAACAGTGACATTGAGTGGAGAAAAGTAAGTAAATGCAGTTGTGCAAGTGTGTTGTCATGTCGCTGGTACATTTCATATGCGTAAGAGTAAATACATCCATTGATTCACACTCTCCTTATAAATATGTAGTAAAACACATTTGACGAGTCATCAACAAGTCCCTTTCTATTACTCTTTTTTTTTTCAAATAAACAAAGCTAATGGCTGGTTACTTTTATGAATAAGATGTGCATGAGATGCCTCCAGTTCGTGTAATTGGTCACGGTTACTATAATGGAGATGAGGATAATTGGGCCTAGAAGATGGATAAAACTACACTGAAGTTTCTAATCATTCAAAAACGCACAGGTAAGTGGAATCTAAGTAGAGGGCTACCACCTCCATGAGAAAGTGTCTATGAAGCACAAGATTTACTCCCTCATTGCTATGGGGTCCAAATTTTTTTAGGAGATATCAAATAAATGATCTCTGAACTTGAAGAACAATATATGCGATACAATAAAATGATCTATACCCTAAGTACAGTTCATTTTCGAGAGAGCGGCAACTGCAACTGTGTGAACGAAAATCACAACATTAAGAAGAAGTTCTTAACTGTAAATTCTCCACTCCCTTTGATATAATTACATGCACTTACATATTCTCATTAATATAACTCGTTATTATTTACACAGGAGCATACAATCATAAGACCTTGCAATGTATTTTAGAAAGAGCCATTGCTTGCGAAAATAATAAAACTTTGAGAGTGAAATTAAAGTCTCTTATGAAAGTGAACAAGAAATGGATTAAAGAGTTAAATAAGATGAATCGAGTTATGTGTGTTTATTTGAACTTTTCATTTTAGCTGTTTTATGATGGGTTGCTTTGTTGCTCTGTTGTATGATGTGTTGCTTTATAGTCGATGTGTTTGTTGCTTTGTAATGATGTTGGTGTAATTGTTAACTTATTTTATGTGTTCGTTTCTTTGTAATGATTTTGGTGTAACAGTTAGTTTATTTAGTGTGTTCGTTTCTTTTAATTTGTATCCGTTGCTCTGTTAAATGATATATTTCTGAAAACATAACATAGTTGATTTAACTGATGCTTAATATATAATAATTTGCTATACTAATACAAATCACAGAGCTCAACTACTAAAAATGTATATACACTTAGCCATGCTCCATCTAATAGTTGGCATATGTGCCTTATTTATGTCTACCATCGAATGCCTACAAATAAAAAACTCAATTGTCTTCAATGATAATGGGCCACATGAATGATCTTTGTCCTGACGAAATCGACAATCACAAATCTGAGGTCCTACTCTCTAAAAAGCTCCTTCGAATCGGTGTGGGTTTCATAAAATCCTTAATGCCTCAACACAGCCGGAATGATATGTCTCACGACAGCATACCTCTGTAGCTCATCGCATGCATTTGAGGTGTCGCCTAATAGAATAATGTATCAAGGACCCATACTTCACACGTTTTGAAATTAATAAGGATGTGGTATCAATGTCCATCAATAAACCAAATCGTACAAATTTGAAAAAATAAATGTAGTTTATGTTTTACTACTAAATGTACTATTATGTGTCAAAAATACCACACATCAAACAAAAAATAATTTTGAACCAAAATATTTACTAACTATATCAATAATATGCCATGAAATGATATTTGTCCACCTCGGTGTCTCCTTGACCCGTACCCAATGACTCAAACTTTTGTGCACCCCATTTTTAATAATTAATTTAAAAGCACGTCAGTTTGCTCGCAAGTGTACGAGYTAACTGTAGGGTGATGAGTTTGACTCGAGTCGTATCTCTCGAGGAAACAACTGTTCGGTCCTATCAATGTTTTTCTCAAATTTGAATAACATACATATACATTTGGGGGTTTGAAAAGATTGATTTGATCATTATAAACTAAGACGATAATTTAAACTAATTAAACTAATTACTTTAACTAGATTATCAATTACGAACTAAGCAGTGTACTAAGCTAATTAAACTAATTATTCTAAATTATCYACTAAGAGCAGTAACTAATTATCGATTAACGCTACGAAGTTTAAAAAGCTAACTAACGTAACTAAAGCATGAATTTAAGAGATTATCGCTGGCAAATGAATCATACCAATCCAAGAACATTAACGGATCATAAACTAATTGCATAAATAAGCTAAATTAACCAGTATCCAAAATACGAGCATAAAACGATTAAGCTAATTAAATTAATCTAGCATTAACTACGAAATTAACTAAGAAATTAACTAAAAGTTTAGAGTACTTATTGTAAATACGAAAAGCAATGAAAGGCTCCAMCTATTCCAGAGTTTGAACGCTGATCTTGGGCGAAGAATGGACTCTCGAGCGCGAAATCGGTGTTTCGGACGCGAAGAACTTCGATCCTTGATCCGCYTCTCCAAATCTTGTTATAAGAAGTGGATTTATTGTTTTTATGAGCTAAAATACTCTAGAATAGTATTGGGTCTCCTCCTCTCCTCCGTGTGTCCCTCCAATCCGTAGAAAATGAGGTTTTAAATAGATATTAGGAGTCTTGGCGCACAAGAAACCCTAATTTCCGAATTCTGGGCCGCCGCGTCGACGGAGCGTCGACTGACGCGAGCAGGCGCTCGGCGAATGTCGGCAGTCTTGGTCGGCAGCGCTCGGCAGGTCTGGTCAGTAGGTGCGCGCGTCGGCTGGCAGGTGCGTCGACGTGGTGCGTCGACATCGACGCTTCAGAACTTAGCGTCGACGTTGTGCGCCGACATCGACGCTTCAGAACTTAGCGTCGATGTTGCGTCGACCTTGGTGCGTCGACATCGACGCCTCAGAATTTTACGTTGGCAAAGCGTCGTCCTTGCGTCGACCGACGCGGGTCATGGCTCGCTGGCACGGCTCGCGTCGACGGTCGCGTCAGTCGACGCGACTGAGCGTCGGTCTCCTTTTCTCGATCGTTTGCTACTCGTTTCACCGGAAAGCTTGTTCTTCTACTCTTGAACATCGAACTTCGTCTTTTACGCGCTAAACTCTTCCGGTTACTTAGCTGTAAGGTGAAAAACAACGAAACATCACCTAATTGCATCAATTAAGATCAAAATACGGTAAAACAAGCTGGAATTATAAAATTATGGAATTATGCTTAAATAATCCAACTTATACCAAAAATAAATATAAAAACAAACTAAAAAGCTAATAAAAATAAGGACAAATCTACTCTAATCAACTACCCCACGCTTTATTGGTTTGTTCGTCCTCGAACAAACGATAATTTCGAAATATAACTAGAATGAAATAAGTTCAAGCAAAAAGTCGTGCATTGCTACGTAGATAATTTTGAAAATATAGGTACAAGTTACGCAACGTCAAACACTTGACCATTATTACATTGTCGCTTCAAAATATAATCATGCTTCCTCACGAAGGATAATATATATAAGTATGCTAAAAAACACTCAAGTATTTTCTGCATGGGACGTGTATACACTCAAATCATACAATTACAAGCACAGTAAATAAGCACAGAAAATTAATCTCTTTTCAATCGCAAATTAAGTGTGCTGTCAAAACTAAGAATCAGTAAAGGTCTTTACGGGTTGTAGTGTAAGGCTCTTTGGACGGGTGTGGAATATATAAGTCGTGTGGCTCATCGCTCACTCAACCTAATCTAATCGAGAAGCAAATTGCTTCACCTCGCTCAAAAATAAAAACCTTACTTAACTCTCATAACGTAGCCCTTTAGAAATATAGGCTATTTCCCAACTCGCAAACCGTAAAACCGACTATAAGCTCAAACCACTTAAGCACGATTGAAGCTTATAACATGCTTCTTACACAACTCTTGCCTTCTAAACATTAGGCTTCATAAGATAAACAATTAGACTCAAGCCTTTACAAGCGCGTAGGCAATTAATAACACAAGACCCACCATCTTTCTTATCAATTTTTTTTTATTTCCCACCTTATTATTATTTTTTTATATTTTTTTTTTATGGGTTATTACTTTTTTTTTTTAGATGGTGGTCCTTATTTACAAAAAAATAAATAATAAATTCCTAATAAAAATTCCCAAGACTCAAATAACCAATAAAAATACGAACTCCTACCCCACGCTTTTAATGGGTTGTAGGGTCGTCTCAACAACACTCATGGCTATAGGCATGGATATTTGGCTATGATTGGCTCATTCGGAATTTATAGTGGCTAAAAATATATGAATATGGTCGGAATAAGGTTTTTATATGCGCCTTAACTTCATTTTCAAAGTCGACTACACACAGCGGTTTCAAAGAGATATCAAAACTGA
>BMAC01000195.1:496423-508693 GCA_014905375.1 Phtheirospermum japonicum
TTCGAGAGGGACCAATTACGAGAGCTAAAGGAAAGAGACTTAAAGAGGCATTGAAACTATTTTTAGTTGAAATCCAAAACAAGCATCCTTCGGGCCAATCAAAGAACCAAGAACAAGAGTCTTTTCATGGGGATAAATTTGTGAACTTGATCCAAATAAGTGAGCTTGCACCAAACCATGATGAAGCCCAATTTTCGAACCAAGACTCCAAGCTTGAATCCACATAACCAGCCCAAGGTTGCAGCCCATATACAATAAAGCCCAAGTTGGTAACCTAGAAGCTTCCAAGGAGAGGGGGTGGGCGGATTTAAGAGGAAGGATTTAAGAGGAAAAGATGAAGAGCTTATTTGAATTTAATTTGTGGCTTTCCATTTAAGTAGCCATTATTTTAGCTTTTAAAACTCTTCTTTTCTCTACCTATAAAAGGGTATGAGTTTTCTTTGTTTCAAGACAACAACTTTCAGATTTTATAAACACTTTAGACTTCAAGTCATATCATTGTGAGTTTATTCTTTTTTTTTTTTTTTTGTAGAGTTTAAACAAACAATTAAGAACTTATCAATATTTGTGAGCAAAATCTTGTGGCGTTCAAACATACCAAGGTTCTTAGGATTTTCTATATCCAAAGGGGTCAAGGTTGTATCAAGCTCAAGGAGGGATCAACTAGAGTTTCGATCTAGACGATAGCTTTCTTTTCTTATAATTATAGTTCTTGGATCTTAAATATCCAATGGGTTATAATTCTTCTATCCTCATTCACATCATCTTGACTTAGTATCAGAGCTACTAGCTTGATCCAATTCCTTTTAGTTATAAAAAAAAAAATAAAAAAAAAATACGTCTCTCTACATCTCAATTCATGGTGTTTGGGGGAATATAAACTAATTAATTGTGATCATCAAGGGTAACATAACAACTCTCAATTAGTTGTTTATTCCATCATCAAGTGCAATCAAAGAGTCTTGTTTTTCCATAGCAACGACTTTGGTATATGATTGTCATTTGATTTTGTTTTCTTATTTTGATTTGTTCTTAAGAACTCTACCACCCCAAATAGAGTGGTAAAAGACATTTGTGTGGTGAGTGCAATTGAGGGGAGGTAAAAGTCAAAATTTGAGTGAAATACACGAGTGACTCGTGAGAAATAATGGCTCAAAATCAAAATGAACTAATGCAACAAACAATAGAAATACTTCAACGTATGATGCAGGATATGACGAACAATCAAAGAGAGGTAATGGAACGTTTGGAACGAGTGGAGAATCCACAAAATGAAAGACAAGAACCCCCGCATGGCGAGGAAGAAGACGATAGAGGAAGAGATCGGCAACGTGGTCCAAGGAGAGGACAACGTTTTCAAGTTGATGGAGATTTGAGTAGTATCAAAAATACTATTCCACAATTCAAGGGGAGAAACGATCCCGAAGCTTACCTCGAGTGGGAAAGAAAGGTAGATCTCATCTTCGAATGTCACAATTACTCGGAGGAAAAGAAGGTAAAACTCGTGACTATTGAATTCATCGATTATGCCCTCGTTTGGTGGGATCAACAAGTAAAGGGTCTAAGACGTTTCGGAGGGAGACCTATTGATTGTTGGGAAAATTTAAAAGAAATAATGCGTAAGAGGTTTGTACCATCTTATTACTTTCGTGATCTTTATCAAAAGTTGCAGAATCTAACTCAAGGAAACAAGTCCGTTGAAGAGTATCACAAAGAAATGGAAATGGCCTTAATTCGAGCCAACATTGAAGAGGATGAAGAAGTCACCATGGCAAGGTTCTTACATGGACTAAACAGGGAGATTGCTAATGTTGTGGATCTTCAAAACTGTACCGATCTTGAAGGTATGGTTCATTACAGTAATTTTTATATATTAATTTGATAGGTATTTTCTGGGCTTTTAGATGGAATGTAATGTTAATGGGAATTATGAATGCTGAGAGTAACTTGGGGAGGAAGGGYGAGGAAGAGAGAGAATTAGGTAAGACAGAAAAATGTGATTTCTTGCTTATCCTTTCATTTCCCATTCGTCCCAAATATAACATAAGGTTGGGGGGACCAAATACACTTGTCCCCTAACCCATTACATCCGGTAAATATCTTAACAAACTGAAATAAAAACAAAATTAATGAAACGGGCTGGATTTAATTAAAACTGAATTAGTGAGAATGGGCCGCAAGCCCATTAAACATAATACTTTCAAATCGGCCCAAAAAGTCTCCAGAACCCGAATGAAACCCATTGACCTCCTCAATCCACTTCTTTTCCCCTTTCAACATCTGGCCCGCCGCATTTCCTCTCCATTTGTGCCCTAATTTCACATGCTCCAGCGAATTCGTCCCGATCTATGACAAAGGATCAGTGATATATTATAACCACCACCACCACCGGTGCATCACTCTTTACTTTGGCCTCCACTGCAGCTGCTGGACGAGCATCATTATTATCACAGCAAGAAATTCGAGCACCTCGATGACGAGCAACTGCGGGGGTAATGAGAGGGGCAACTACATCATCAACAACGGGAGGAACGAAGGTAGACTCACGATGCACATATTGGATGCTCGATCGAATGTCATCATCTACATGAGACCACCAAGGATGATCAATTAGCTGCTCAGCAGTGGGCTCCAAAATCTAGTGGCATTCTAAGTTCTTCTACAAAAATAATTGAATTCCAACAATAATAAGATTATACAACATACTTATTAAAGTCGGCCAATAATTATATAGAAAGATTTTAAATAATACACATAATTAGTTACCTCACCTTCAAAAAATATGTGAGACATCATTGCGCTCCCTGTGGAATGGCCACTTCAGTGATCGTGGTCGCTATTCATCTGGATTTTTATTTTCCACCATCAATAACCTCGCCAATGGAGGTATAGCCTCGAAAATCCAATACTACAAAAATTAAGTACATGTATTAAATATAATAAATAATTTCTTGGAATATTTACAATTATCTAGAATTTAATTATTCATTATAATATTATTACAATATAATATTAATAATATTTCGAGTTTTATTTTATATATTATTTCTCAAAACTTATAATTTTCTTTATTTGATTTTAATTATTTTTGATTATTTTTAAATAAATATATGTATGTATAAGTTAAACTTAATTAAATACGTACATCGAAACATTGATGTATCTGAAAAGAAAATGGTAGACAAACCTGGAAACCCCTTTAGGCTGTTCCGAACACACTAAACTCTGCATCCTTTTCATAAGGATCTGGAAGCTGTATGCACCCCAGAGAAGATTCTCACGCCTATATTCATCCTCAATCAACACCCACAACCATTTATCTATCGACTTCCCGCGGACATCAATCCCAAAAAAGATGGCGTACACGAATAGTATATTAGCAATCTTCACTTAATCGTCAAGTGCATCCGCAAAAAAAAAAAAAGAAAGAATCAAAAGAAAAAAAAAATACAAAAATCATGAAGGACATCTTTCTATTTTGCACTACCCTTCTACCCATGTATCTATCGCATATATAAATCACTGGCCAGATAACGACACCTCACATTCGGATTATAATCTGTAGGCTCGAACCTCAGACCAGTAACCAAAGCATACTCATACTCATACTTCGAAAACCTTATGAACTAACCACCAACACAAAACTAAAACTCGCCAAACTCTACTTCCGGCCTCGTAAAGTGTTGCCCAAATACAATATCCATGGCTATATTTGGACAACCAACTCTCTTATTGTAATTGTATCAAAGATACCTCCCAAAATAACACTTCTCAAACTTATTATATATTTCAGGATTATGAGTCAACTGTACTTGATCTCGTCTATAACCCCTATCTTAACATACACATTTATGAACAACTTCTTCCATTTGAAACTTGGCCTCATCCATGACCACCCATTCTAAAAAAAAATTAAAGCAAATACATACAAAAATAAATAAATACATGTATCGAAACTTGAAATAGAATAAAAATTAAATAGGCTCCATTCAACCATTAGCAATTAAAAAAAAATCAACCACACGAGTTCACAAATACTACACAAATTCAAAGAATATCATGTTAATGGCAGTGCAATTTTTTTATATCAAGTACACGAGTTCACAGATACTAACTACACGAGTTTAACATATTGTGTACTATTGGGATCTACGAGTTTCCTTAACCATGTACTAACCACACGAGTTCACAATACTACACAAATTCAAAGAATATCATGTTAATGGCAGTGCAATTTTTTTTTATATCAAGTACACGAGTTCACAGATACTACACACGAGTTCAACATATTGTGTACTGTTGGGATCTACGAGTTTCCTTAATCATGTACTAACCACACGAGTTCACCAGATCGTGTACTACCGCAAACGAGTATCCTTAATCATTTATTATCTATACGAGTCCCCCTAATTGTGTACTACCACAAACTAGTTTCCCAAATCATGTACTAACTATACGAGTTCACTAATCATGTACTAACTACACGAGTTCTCCATATCTTGTACTACCACAAACGAGTTTCCCCATTTCCTAAATCATGTACTTACTACACAAGTCTCCCTAATTGTGTACTATAGGGCAGTTTCAGTACCTACATGAGTTAAATTTCCCCATTTATGCCATATCATGTACAACAAATCTAAAATATCATCAATCTCAATTTAAATAAATACTTCGACAAATATTTCATCAACCCACATGCTTAACCAATATAAATTATCTACAAATAAGGAAAAAAAATCAAAAAGCAAACTTACCAGCGGTTCAACAGGTGGATTGTAGGCGGACGAAATCAAGACGATGTCGATGGAGGTGGTGGCGGAGGTTGAATTTTTAGTTGATGTGGTGAAGGCGGCCGGATTCTCAGTCATAATAGCGGTGACATCCGTTTGAAGAGTGAAAATCCCATTGTCGGCAGTATCCATGACAGTTCTTCTTCTTCTTCTTTGAAATGTGAGGGAGGATTAAGATGAAAGGGACAATTTTTTTGGGTAGGCAAAAAGTGAGGGCATTTGGATCATTTAAGAGAGAAATGATATTTTTTATGTGGGTAGTAGAGAAAAAATGTTTCATTATGTCATATGTGTATTCTAAGAGTTTTCCATATATATATATATATATATAATTAACAAATCTAAGAACTGGTAAGTGGTATTTGGGTGGGAAATGAATTGTTTACATTTTTTAGGAAGCGACAACCTAATTCTCGTCATTAAAATGATTGGTTAGTGACAAGTTTTTTTGGCTAATTTTTGTCATGACTTATTTTCTAAATAATTTTACGATGAGATTATATTCGATAACTATGTGATTATGTTGTTATTTAACCCAAGAAATCTTGTTGTAGTTATTGTCGTCCTAGACAACATTAATTCTTAAGTTGTAACTTGTAATTTATTTGATCAAATGACTATAATTCATTCCTAAAATATTCTACTTTGAAAAGGCTTTTGTAGAATTATCAAGTTGATGGATATTTTTAAAGAAAAAGAAATGCAACTCTCGGGTATATTTACAAAATCACATCATGAATTTAGTGAAATAACCTTCAAAACAAATCTATAAAAAAGTTATAGAAATTGTTTTAGAAATATTATACTCACGGGCAAAATATACCAATATAAATTATATCTATAAATTTCTTTTTATAAATGAGATCCAAGTATAATACAGTTTTATTTTAACATTATTTCACTATCTTGCACGGAGAGATGATGAACTGGTTGTATTCCTTGCTGAGATGGTGTTTCGTAGAGTTGTTTCATAAATTTTTATTTTCTTGATATCAATTGTTTTGTTGTTGGGCTATTGTTTATTCGTTTGTTTTTTTTTCCACCAAACGCTTTAAGAAAAAAACTAGAAACTGTTGTATATTTGATAGAGAGTATAGATACTTTTGATGGATTAATATTTTTAAAAAAAAGTTATTCGCTAATCGTATAATAATAACAACAACAACAACAACAACAACAACAACAACAACAATAATAATAATAGTAATTTTTAATAGGTACTTATTTATTTCTTTTTCTTTATTTTATGTATATCTTATTTCCATATTAGGAGTTGGAGACTTTTTTTGACTAAATGTGTTAATTGATATGTGAGAATTCGCTTAAGAAAACACGTGTGATATGAAAACATCCTAAATTCTTTTAATGGTAATTTTTGGTTTATTTAATATTTCCTTATTATTATCTTGTTGATTTTGAGATCTGAATTATTTATTTATTTACCTTTTAATATTGAAATTTGATTTATTTTTTTTCCTATTTGAATAGATATATTTTTTTTCTTTTTTGATGGTGAAATCCCTTTTAAGCCTTAATGTAAATAAAATCTTAATATTAGTTTGTTTTTTGTACAAATAAAACTACAAAACCATTGGTTTAGCATTTAGCGAATGAATTCACATATTATCAATATTCATTCACGAAACTCTATAATCAGTGAATATAGTTATTAAAAAACTTCAAAAATACTTTTTGATCCAATTACTGTAAGTCCTAAGTCTACACTCTTCGATAGTGAATAATGTGAATATTCAAAGTTATATCAATCATTTAAATTTTCAAACATTTACTTGAATCATTTCAAGTTGATCTTAAAAAAGTCATTTTTAGATTTGATTTAAGATATGTACGTATTTGCAATAGAGAACTAAAATACAAATTATTGTTATTTTTTAAAAAATTTATTGTTTAAACATTAGTCTATAACTTTTCGAGAAAAATAAATAAATTATCAAATCATAGTGTTGTTAAAAAACCACTACTGAGAAATAAACAAATTATTGTGCTAAAATATTAGCAATAAAGGAATCTCGATAATATAATATTTTTGTTATGTCCAACAATATGATATTTGAGTATATCTATCATGTATTACTTATTTTGCAGAAAGTTATTATTTTCGAAAAGTATATTGTTGAATCATATATGAAAAACATGTTACATTCAACAATAATTTCTTACTTATTAGATGTCGTAAAGCGGGTGATGTAATTCATATTTGTTTTTTCGTATATTTTCATCATTTGATTAAATTTTAAAATATTGCGATGTCTAAGTTTTTTCAAAAATAATAATATAACCCTTTGTTTTGCATGAGCAAAACAATAAATATCATGACTTACATTGAAATTTCCCAATCTAGCAATTCATAATAATACGACCCTAAATAAAAATTAGAGTAATTCTCCCTCAAGTATTTGAAAATATTAATGTAACACCCATGCACAAATTGCATATTTTCATATTTTCATATTTGTATTTATCATTGTGCATTAGAAATATGATCCTAGTCCCAAGCTCGTCGCCATAAACGAATTTTCTATTTTAATTTTTAAAGAATCTAAGAATTCTATTTAAAACGAATATATAGTTCGTTTTCAATTAAAAATTTTATTAAAAACTTTAAAGAAAACAATTAAAATTATCTATTAATTTATTTACTTAAATTATAATTCTCAACTTTTAATAAACTATTATAATTATTGAAAATTTATTCATTTATCTAAATTACTATTGAGTCGGCTATGAAATTATTCGGTTAATCTATTGGGTCGTTATTAATTATTTTTTATTTTTGGATTTCAAACTAAGCCCATTGAAACAAGCCCAAGCCCACTGAAACCCTAATCTTTCCAAAAATATTTCCATCCTTGGTTTAAAAGCAAAGTGCCAACCTTATCCACCCCAACTCTCCTTCTCTGCACGTCTACAACCACCCACTACCAACTTTTATTCATTTTTCTCCAAACAAGCAGCAACAACAGGTAAACAACACTATTCTTGGTTTCTCCAAATTTTTTATCGCCAACCCGTTTCCAGGCCCGAACAACAGCTACCACCCAACCAAACCGGACGAACTCCCAACCACCGTCACAGGCCCATTTCCGGCAGCCCACGACGACTGCCGAGCTAAACCCGAAACCAACGACCGCCAACTCCCAGTCACCACCACTCCAAAGCAAACCATTGCTGTCAGAATTCCGGCCAAACTTCCACCACGGCCACCTGCCGACAAAACAACCAGCCACGGCTCGACTGCCGAATCTTTCCCGGCCGTCCATTTCAACCCACAACCAGGCGCACCCCAAAACCTCCTGACCGGAACCCAACCAACTGTCATTTTCCGGCCAAACTTCCACCACAGCCACCCTGTCGGAACCCTCATCTCCCACAGCCATGAGCACCCAACATAAATTTTCCGGCAACCCACAGCGACCCGTTTCAACCCACGTCAACCCAAACCCGAAGTCGCCTGCCATCGGCCAACGAACCTCCCACCACCGTCACCATACCAAACCACCGCCGCCACCTTCAGTCCGCCCCCAGCCGTGGTCAGACGCCGCCGTCAAATGAATCGCGGTCCGAGCCCCGTCACCCACTGTGGTCCCGCCGCGGAGCCGGAGAAAAGAGAGAAGACGGGGAGGGAACGGGTAGCTGGTCTTGAACCCTCCAGCCGCTGGCCGCTATTCGCCGTCACGCCACCACACACAATCGCCGGTAGCCGCCAAGTTCCTTGCCACCGTTAGTTTTCGAAAGGGACGGAGAGGGCCTTCCATTCCTCCGAGCGGACCTGCCCGCTGCGAGGCGCTGTAACCGGAGGACGCCGCCGTTTTCCTTCCGCCGAGCCGCCTCACGTCATCGCCGGAGGTTCTTGCTTTGACGACCACCGATTGCCGTAGCTGCGGCAATTTCTGTTTTGGAGAAACGAAAGAAGAAAGAAAGGAGAAGGAAGAAAAGAAACGGGACGGCGGATGAATGAAGGAGATTAGGGCTGAATGATTAGAATTAGGGCTGACAAAGCCCTTTTATAATCCAAGCTTTTCCAGAAATATCCAATTGACCCCCCAGCTTCCTAACCCTTTTCAATTGAACCCCTAGACTTTGCCATCCATTACCAATTAACCCCTAAGTTGCTGAAATTTGTTCGATTGAGCCCCCAATTGGTCCAAACCCTCAATTTTGACCCTCCGACTTTCGAAAACTTCGATCCAACCGAATAAAACTTAATAAATTTCAATTGAGTTTATTATTATTTATTTTAATATTATATTGTCTATTTTAAATAAATATATTATATATTAATATTTTAAAAAATTATTTAATTAAATATATACTAATTAAGTATATTTTTAAAATGATTAGGTGACGAGGGAAATCGGGACATAGGAATCAACCACGTGCATTCAATCGATTTATTTCACGACTTCATTCGAGGTAGGGACCACTGACTTGCCTATGTTAAATTTTATGTACTCAAATTTATGTGCTATGTGTATCATGCGATTCTATATTTCCAAAAACTAATATAGCCGTAGACCAAATGTGTCTGTGACCGGGGAAAAGGGTCATTGGGTTCATCCCGGCGTGCTATAACCACGAATTAAAACCAGAGACCAAATGTGTCTGTGACTGGGGAAAAGGGTCATCGGGTATATCCCGGCGCGTTTTAGCTGCAGTCAACTTATTTTCTACGATAAAACTATGAATTCTATGATCGATTGTACTATTTGTGAGTTGTATGATTTTGCATTGGTTAAGTCAGTGTAACTATTGAGTACGTTGAACTCATCCCAAATCAACGATGTTTTTCTTTCAGGTACAAACGAGAATATCGAGTGAATGGGAAATGAGGAAGGAATAGGGATACTCGTTATCCGTTTTGTTTTAGTATGTTTTCAAAAGAATGTGGAACTAGAGTACTTTAGCTATCGTTTTCCACTGATAGCAATTTTTTTTTTATTTTTTAAATATTCCGCTGCGTGAACTTGATCATTTTGAAATTATGAATTTTTATAATGTTATTGTTATATGAAACTCGATATTTATTTGTGACGCCAAGATTTCCTTCAATTATTATTTAAAATGTAAATCGAAATCGGGGCGTTACAATTAATGATGACAACACCACATATAACTATAAACAAATTATCGTAGTTAAAGAAATATTTATAATACTTAATATTTGTGTACGATACGATTCTCATTGACTACACACACATACGCTCACGTAAGTAACACGGGATAAAAAAAAATTAAATATAAAAATAATATTTGTGATAAATATAAAGTTTTATAATTTAAAAATAAAAAATTCAAAACATACGTATTCTCAACTCCTACTTTGTACTAATGTTTATCACTATTTATTAATTATTACTTCCCCGTCCCGTTCTATCTGTCGCAATTATGAATTTTTTTGTCTCATTCTATCTGTCGTATTTACATTTTCAAGAGATAATCATTATTTCTTTTACCTTTCCAATAAAAAGTAAATGTTACTTTATTGCTTTTTACCCCCACCTTTATTATTTCACCACTTTTAATTATTTTAAATAAAAGAATATTATGGTCATTTGATACCTATAATTATAACATCAATCATCTTTCTTATTTTTTGTAAAATTGTCAAATGTGACAGATAGAATGAGGACGGAGGGATTATTTTTATTGTTAAATAATTCTATATTTAATATTTAGATTAAGTTTGTTAATAATTTTATTTACATACTCAAAAATTTAAAAGTTGTCACATTTTAAACCTATGTCTAATCTCTATTAATTAATTAATTATTATTATCACATACTCTTATTTATTAATATTTAAATTGAATTCGTTAATAAATCTTAGTTTTATGTTGAATTCATTAATACATATTTAGATTATGCAAATTACTCGTAATTTATTTATATTTTATATTTCAAATTCTAAGAATAAAACTATTTTAATTTCTATTATAAATACCATTTATGTAAATATTTTCATAATTAAGTTTTTTGAATTAATATTATAATTGCCTTTTAATAAAGATAACTAATTTAACTTTTTTTCTAATTACATATGGTTTTTTATATATTAGAATAATAAAATAAATATTAAATTAGGTAAATATAATAAAAAAATATTAAATTAGATAAAATATAATAATAAAATTATTAAAACAGATGAAATATAATAAAATAAAATATATCAAATTAAGGGTTTATTAAATAAATATTGTATTTTTTATTTAAAATTGAAAAATTATTACAGAAAAAATTTGAAAAATTAGGTCGGGACGCCATTCTGAGTGGCGTCTCGCTGTGGGAGAATTTCGGGACGCCACTCGGAGTGGCGTCTCGAACTAAATTTAAAAAAAAAAGTTTCGGGGTAGAATTAAAAAAAAAAAATTGGGAGAGTGGGACGCCCACTCCGACTGCGTCCCGGGGCAAAATGAAAAAAAAAAAATGGAGAGCGGGACGCCAATCGGAGTGGCATCCCGGGCGAAAATGAAAAAGAAAAATACCAGATGAGAAAGTAGGTTATTTGTTAAAAATTCTTTTATAATTTGTTTAAAAAATGATTATTTAATTATATTATTTATTTTAATGATTATTTGTTTTTATAATTTGTTTAAAAAATGGTTTATTTAATTATTATTATTTATTTTTATAATTTGCTAAAAATTCTTTTAGATTAGGTAAAATAAATAAACATATCATAATATGTTCTAAAAATTACAAGAAATTTTATTTTAAAATTAAAAATACAACCAGAATAAAAATAAACAAACAAATAATTTTTTTATTTAACGGAAATGAGAAAGTGAACAACTAAATGGAAAATGTCGACACCAACTAAAATAAATTACATAATATCAAAATAGCATCAGACCAAGTGTGATCCCGTGCCACACCGCGCCTTTTTTTTTTTCTTTGTCCTTGCGTAGGTCGTGATCGTGATGTCGTAGGGGGGCTGATGGTTCTGGAATCTGCACTTGCTCATCAACTCCACCCTCATCATATATAAACCAAAACTTCGATGTGCACGAGTAGCAGTTTCGTTGGGAATTGACATGGGAATGGATGTGGTTTGGAACTGTGGCCGCGAAATGCCCATGTCATGTGGCAGGTGCGAAGTCGGGGTTCAGAATCGGATATTCAGTTTGAAGAAGATCGGCGAACGAGTGCCCAACATATGAAGGAGTATAAAACTGCTCTGCGGGTGTTCCAAAGGTCGGCACGTAATCACCTTCCACGTTATAGGATGATTGACCAATATGTATGCCACGTCCTCCAACTACCAGACGTGGGTGCTGTATACTCATCTGGAGCGTCGTGAGATACACTCCTCCTTCCGCGAATTGATACGCTCCTCCTTCTTCCACTACTAGACGCGCCTCCCGTGCGCTCATCTGGAGCATCCTCATGTAGTTCCCCACGAATACGGAGCCGTTGCCTCATCTCATCTGCAACTGACTCCACCACATCGTGCATACGA
>BMAC01000195.1:508718-586721 GCA_014905375.1 Phtheirospermum japonicum
TCTTCTTTTTCCTTTTTTTTTTAAATGACACGGGTGAGTCATTAAAAAGTAATATTTATTTTGAAAACAGAACAAATAATATTACGATTTGAATTTACATTTTCAATATTATTCTCTTAGTATTTTTTACGAATATTAATCTTTTTTTCACGCATAATATGCGGGTGTTAATACTAGTTAACTCAATATTGTAACTTATTTATTTATTTAATAATCATCAAAACTAATCTAGTGATTAAGAAGGACTAATCAAGTTTAATATTACCCAGTTTGGTTCCCACAAGCACAATTGGTACATTTGGAGAGTAATGTCTTAATTCAGGAACCCACTGTAACTAAATAAATACAAATGTGAACCAGGGTTAAATTTTTTCACAATTAAGATAATTAGTATTGTAACCTTTTTGTATATGTCCTTTCAGAGGAAATTCCATAACAAGACCCGATTTTACGAGAACGTATCAAATTAAGGCCTAATTTTTTAACTCTCCTAATCAAAGGTTTCAATTTTCAGATTTTCCCAATTTAAGACTTAGATTTTCATTATACTTCTCATTTCAAAACTCCTATTAACCATGATCATATAAGGAACTATTAAAATGATGACTTGGCAAGTTTACACACAAGTAGCCCTTAGAATTCAAGAACTCAAGACGCAAGGAAGCAGTCCTTTGTTGGTTCTTCAAGACCTAGAATCCGAGATCAAAAGAATATCAATCGTACTTTGACTCTCCGTTCTAGAAGATGTATCACTGGAAGGCCTCCCTTCATCAAAGGAAAAAGATGCGTGGAAATTTGTTTTCCATATGAATTGATTGAGAAAAAACGAGTTCCGCTTCTTCCTCTAAAAATGAAGAAAGACTTCTAAAAATGAGCCTTGGTCCAACTAAGAAAAGCATGGGAGAAAAGAAAGATGAACAAACGAAATGCAATGAAGCAAGCCAAGATCAATGGAGGGGCATCCAGTCACCACATTCCAATTCCCAATCATGGATGAGGCCGCTTACTGATTCAACAAGGCTTACTGATATGCCATCATTAAGACCGTGTACGCTATATTAATCGTGCGGTTTCTGGGAATTTAAAACTCGATTTCCTCCATAAATTCTCCAATCCAAATGAATTGGCTAGTTGTAAATAGCCCCTGGGCTATGAGCAAAGGATTATCCAGGGACCTACACCGGGTATTGATGGTCATTTTCAAATCTCGCAGAACAGAATGTGATACGATGAGATAGAAACAAAAACAGGGAACAGGTTCCCTACTCTTAACGGTCAAAGTGAGCCCCTTTATTCTGAATTCGTTAATTCAGAATGAATCAAATCTCCCCAAGTAGGACTCGAACCTACGACCAATCGGTTAACAACCGACCGCTCTACCACTGAGCTACTGATGCTCAATCTTTCTTTTCGGAGTGAGTCAGGCGGCAAAGCCTTTAATTCTGATAAAAGAAAGAGTTTTCCCACCTTCCAAGTATCCATAAATGGAATCCGTTTGAGTGAATTACTTACTAGTAGAAGATTCAGCAGCTACTACAGCCCCTGCTTCTTTCAGGCGGAACTCCCGGTTGAGGAGTTACTCGGAATGCTGCCACGATATCAGTATCTTTGGTTTCGTATTCCTTCTCCTCCTAACTTGACTGATAGCTTGAAAGCTAGAGGGGCTAAGTGAACTATGGAATTAGTTGAATGAACAATAGGCTAATAGGGCTCCACTGCACACTTACTCTACTCTATAAATCTTGACTCCCTCGTGCTACTTGTGTGTAAACTTGCCAAAGTCATCATTTTAATAGTTCCTTACATGGACCATGGTTAATAAGAGTTTTGAAAATGAGAAGTATAATGAAAATCTAAACTTTAAATTGGGAAAATCTAAAAACTGAAGCCTTTGATTAGGAGAGTTTAAAAATTAGGCCTTAATTTGATACGATCTCGTAAAATCAGGTCTTGTTATGAAATTTTTCCTATGTTTTCATAGCTGGCATTACTGGTTATAAAAAAAGTTAGTAAAAATACATCAGCTCCATTTATAGGAATCCTTATGACTACCGGATTTTTTTCTTTTTTGCAATTAGGACCGGGACGCCACTGCGAACGGTATCCTTCTTCTTTTTTTTTTTCTCTTTTCAAAACAACCAGGAACGCCACTCACATCAGCGTCCCGCTCCCCCAATATTTTTCTTTTCAATTGAGCCCCGAAACTTTTTTTTTATATAAAAATGTTCGGGGACCCCATTACGAACGACGTTCCGCCTATTTTTCTTTTCTTTTTTTTTTAATTATTATTTCAACGGGCGGGACGCGCCCCGAGTGGTGTCCCGACCCAAAAATGCAATTTTCTTAATGTGTATTATTTTGGTAATTCTAAATTAAATTTATATTATTTATTTAATAATACCGATTTCCGAACAATAAATGCCATTAGTCTACTCAATCTTAGATTGATCATGGGCCAAAACAACAGTGATGTCATTCAAATCCAAGTAATTGAATAATTTCCACATTTTCTTCATAAACGAGTGAGAAAACAGGAAAAGTTTCGTCTGAGCATTAGTCATATACATATATATACACATACTTTATATATATATATATATATATATTATATATATATATATATATGTATGTATGTATAAAATTATAAAAATGGACAAAATGGATTATCAACGTGCAGTTTAGCCCGGTGGAAAGTCTTGTGAATTTGAAAATGTAAAAAAGCCCGTGTATTGTAAAATATATTTCGAGATAGGATAAACTTTATGATTAATTGTTTTCTTTTTTCATGCCAAAAGAATAATAGTTTTTAGTTTTACTCTTCAAATAACTACCATCGGACCAGATTTGAATATGTTAACAAATGGTCAAATATTGCTGAATAAATAATCTCATCATGGATTTCCCTCAAAGAGAAAAATCTCAACATGGATTAAATTACCCATCTATTAACAAATAACTATTTGAATAATTAATAGAGTTTATTCTAAAATTTTAAGATTTTTAATTTGGATTGAATCTCAATACCCAATTGCTTTAGGATTCAAAATTTCAATTTCCAAAAGACAGCTTGTAACATGATTTGATATATATCACAAAAATTATTAGAACTACTGTATTTGTATTTACAACTAAAATACAATATCACAAGTTCAATTATTAGGCATGATGATCGTTCCAAGTGTGTGAAATTGCCCATGAATTTGGTGAATGAACTGTTTTGAAATGCCTGATTTCTTTGTTACTAATTCTGGACGTGACTAACCTAATATGGCATGGATGTAGTTAAAAACTCTCAGTTGCCCTTGAGAATTCGTACACTAACTGCAAACACAATAGATAAAACCCTTTTTTTTTTTACATGTAAAGAAGGATTTACAGACAATGACGTAACAAACACTAGTGTAGTTGATTAGTTGAACTCAAACAAATTCCCAAGTTGTCTCCTTGGTACTCTTTAATATTTTTGTATTGAAAAGAATTTGTTTGAACTATTATTAGGGGTTTTTCATAATTCTATTTTGGATTTGTGGTTCACTGTTCCCCTAATAAATTTAATCTGCACTTCCTATTTCATGTTTGTTTTTTATGTTCATTATCTCATTTTTTATATAATTTACTTTATTTATTAAAATACTAAAAAGTTAAGGGTAGAATAAGAATATTAGCAAAAGCTTTAAAAACTCAATTATATTTATTTTATCTTCTTAATCTCCACGTTTTCGTCGTCTACATGTCTATCTTTCTCACACTCCGCCTAAGGAGAAAGTCTTTGCAACCGAAGTGAGCCGAAGAGCCGAGTGAAATTATTTGTAAAATCTTTTGACAAAGTGAAATTTCAATATCTTATATGCCCACATTATGAACTTATTTCATAGTTCCGTGAACCAAGTTAAATGGATAAAACAATGGTATACGCATTATTTCTCTTAGGTTACACAGGCCAGGCAAGGGGGTTTATTAAATAAATATTGTATTTTTTATTTAAAATTGAAAAATTATTACAGAAAAGATTTAAATATATAGGTCGGGACGCCATTCTGAGTGGCGTCTCGTTTGTGGGAGAATTTCGGGACGCCACTCAGAGTGGCGTCTCGAACTAAATTTAAAAAAAAAAGTTTAGGGGCAGAATTAAAAAAAAAAAAATTGGGAGAGTGGGACGCCACTCCGACTGGCGTCCCGGGGCAAAATTGAAAAATAAAAAAATAGGAGAGCGGGACGCCAATCGGAGTGGCATCCCGGGGCGAAAATGAAAAAGAAAAATACCAGATGAGAAAGTAGGTTATTTGTTAAAAATTCTTTTATAATTTGTTTAAAAAATGATTATTTAATTATATTATTTATTTTAATGATTATTTGTTTTTATAATTTGTTTAAAAAATGGTTATTTAATTATATTATTTATTTTTATAATTTGCTAAAAATTCTTTTAGATTAGGTAAAATAAATAAACATATCATAATATGTTCTAAAAATTACAAGAAATTTTATTTTAAAATTAAAAATACAACCAAAATAAAAATAACAACAAATAATGTTTTTATTTAACGGAAATGAGAAAGTGAACAACTAAATGGAAAATTTCGACACCAACTAAAATAAATTACATAATATCAAAATAGCATCAGACCAAGTGTGATCCCGTGCCACACCGCGCCTTTTTTTTTATCTTTGTCCTTGCGTAGGTCGTGATCGTGATGTCGTAGGGGGGCTGATGGTTCTGGAATCTGCACTTGCTCATCAACTCCACCCTCATCCATATATAAACCAAAACTTCGATGTGCACGAGTAGCAGTTTCGTTGGGAATTGACATGGGAATGGATGTGGTTTGGAACTCTGGCCGCGAAATGCCCATGTCATGTGCAGGTGCGAAGTCGGGGTTCAGAATCGGATATTCAGTTTGAAGAAGATCGGTGAACGAGTGCCCAACAATGAAGGAGTATAAAACTGCTCTGCGGGTGTTCCAAAGGTCGGCACGTAATCACCTTCCACATTATAGGATGATTGACCAATATGTATGCCACGTCCTCCACTACCAGACGCGGGTGCTGTATACTCATCTGGAACGTCGTGAGATACACTCCTCCTTCCGCGAATTGATACGCTCCTCCTTCTTCCACTACTAGACGCGCCTCCCGTGCGCTCATCTGGAGCATCCTCATGTAGTTCCCCACGAATACGGAGCCGTTGCCTCATCTCATCGGCAACTGACTCCACCACATCGTGCATACGACGATAAGAGTAAAAATCGTCATCTCGAACATCTAACGCAACACGATCGAGTCGTTGATTCCAAGTACCCTACAGAACACCAAAAGATGAACATCAAATCTAATTACTAAAGAAATGCTAATTATGCGAGAAAAGTGAAAAAGATTTAGTACAATGGCATCGTGCACGCTGACGTCTGATGGCTGAAAACCTCCTTGTGCATGTCTCTCCAAACGAGAGATGAAACGGCGTGCATTATCCTGATACCATTTGCGATATCCGCTCACTGTACCCGCACCTCTATCTACCCGAGTGCCTTGTATCCTTATTGTCTCTCGTGACTCCCATGCTTGAATCCATGCATGATGATATACAGTCCACCGGACGTGATGCATGTGTGCTCGTGATACACTATGTAGAGCCTCGATATCAACCACGCTGTTCTCTGGTATCCTCTGACGTCTACCGAATTGTCGGGTCACTCGATTGGGAAAATGGATCTCGACAACCGCCAGCAAATCAGTGGGCACTCACTCATCCAATTCTCACTCAAACACCTATCCCCCAGTGCCTGTATTTCAGGTGCAGCCATATTGTAGGGTTCCCACGTCCACTGCACAATTCAAAAATCAATATCAAGTTCCATTTTAGAATTAACATAAGTAAAACTCTTTTAGTTCTCTACCTCCAACTCGTTCAGCCGATCGAGTGAGTCCCAAAATACTCGTACTGAATTCCTAGAGCTACGCGTATGACTATATTCCGCAATCCACCTGCGTGATAATCCAAGTTAAGTTATGCAAACAAAATGATTCAAACCTTTAGATGAGTAGGTGAATATTACAGTTAACAAATATAACTAGCACCGTACGGCGGTACGGGCAGCGTGACGTCGTCAGCTGCATCGTAAATGGTCTCATCAAGATCGAAGGAAAGATCCGTGGGCTCTGGTCTGATTGCACAGCCAAACACAACTCTCGATAAAGATGAGCAAGCACAGCACTACCCCAACTAATTCCCGATGCTATATCATCATCCTCGAAAAGACGCAGGTAATGTAAGGAAACGTGGTCGTTCGTTGTACCGGGCAACAACAACGAACCTAGCAACAGAAGTGCAATGCCACGAGCGTACTACACCACCTCGTGATGTGGCGTGCCATCATTTGGCTGGTTTACCCGTAGATGATCACTCAGTGTCGAGAGCTTCATACGACTCTCACCCTTGATCTCCTCCTCGGGATCCACATATATCCCTACGTGCTCCCAGATGTACTTAACCCAATCCTCCTTGTCCCACTGCACATCATCACCGATCATCGGGGCACCCTCAATAGGAAGACCCCAAATAATGGCCACATCCTGCAGAGTGATCGTGGCCTCTCCCATGGGCAGGTGGAAGGTATGCGTCTCTCGGCGCCATCGCTCAACTAATGCGGTAATCAAATGACAGTCCAACCTAGGAATCGCTCCATATCGTGCTACCCCGTAGAAGCCCCAACGGTGTAGCACTGTCATAACACGGGGATGTAGACCTCCATCCTCTACACTAAAATCCCAGAAAATATTACGCACTGCACTTTTCACCCTCAGAACGTCGTCCATCTGACCACCGGCCACACTCCTCGATCTATGTAAATGCTGCTGGCTCAGTAGCAGTGATGTCATCTGCGAGATAAGTACACTTAAACAATCAAATAGTGAATAACGTGCAACAACATGAAGTATAACAATTAATATGAATTATATGTCATCTGCGAGATAAGTACACTTAAACAATCAAATAGTGAATAACGTGCAATAACGTGCAACAACATGAAGTATAACAATCAATATGAATTATTAATTCAAACATTAACTCAATAAATTCATACAATAACAATTAACTACTTATTGTGCTCCCCACGAATTACAGACATCAAATAGTGCCAATGTGTTACAACAACTATCTAACATCTACTAGAATGTCCATCGCCTTGTGATGAGCTAGCCAAATTCTGCGCACGGTATTGCTGTCTTGCACGTGCTTGTGGATGGTCCATTTCGTTGGGTATCCTACTGCCCCTGATTCAACCAACAGCTCGCTGCCTCCTCGTGTGCGGATCATGAACCAATTCAAAACTTGCCTCGTTCCAATCCTCCGAGTCAGGCAATGGTTCAAAAACTCCGGCAGAGTATGTACGTAGGTAAGCAGCAGTACTATAGAAATCTTTGACGTAAACTCGAGGATCCACTCTAAATTCAGTGCACACTTTTATTGCATGAGAGCACGGAATACCACTGCTCACCTATCTACCACAAGAGCATTCTGCCTTTGACAAGGACACTCGAAAGTTTCGGGCACGAACGGCCCCATCGACCCGTGCAGAAACTTCGGTCGTTTGCGCCGCCCAATTATATCACGTGACGTGGTAAGATGACCCTAACTGCTGTCTTGACCTGAATATGTCATATATCTTATCAGGCCAAAATTGTTGCATGTTATGGACTCTTGTCGCATCTTTCAAGCGTTCAAAAAAATTATGAATACTTCGGGCAAACGTGATTCGAACCATAGTGGTTATTGGGAGCCGTCTAGCAGATTTCATAACTCCATTGATACACTCAGACATGTTGGTCGTCAAAATACCACACCGTTTGCCGACGTCGTGGGACAGTGTCCACTTGCTCTTATCAATGCCATCTAAATATGCAAATGCATTGTGAAAGACTGAAACT
This sequence comes from Phtheirospermum japonicum, assembly GCA_014905375.1. Taxonomy (NCBI): domain Eukaryota; kingdom Viridiplantae; phylum Streptophyta; class Magnoliopsida; order Lamiales; family Orobanchaceae; genus Phtheirospermum; species Phtheirospermum japonicum. The sequence continues at coordinate 516,645 of BMAC01000195.1, forward strand.
CTTGGTTCTGCTCCAGCTTGGAAACACATATCCTTCAATCTCACGGACTTGGCATGCGTATTGAAATTAGAAGAGACATGTCGCAAACAAAAAACGTTTGAAGAGAATGCCGGAACTTGTTCTAGTGCACTAAGTAGTCCGGCATGTCGGTCAAATATAAGACAAACCCCTTCTATGTCTCGGATGATATATTTCGCAATCATGTGAAGGAACCAATGCCATGAATTATAACTTTCTGAATCAACGACTGCATAAGCTAGTGGCAAGTCAAATTATGTAAATTTAATATATATACAGAAATAACTAAAACATGAATTGAAAGATAAATGCAAAAAACATYAAAATTATTAAATGGCAATTCAATCTTACCTTATTTGAATTGCAGCTTGAAGAATGGAGTAGGGGGAGCCGCGCCTCGTCTGTTGCTGGAAATGGAAGAAGAGAAGGGAGGGAGAGGAAAGAGGAGAGGAGAAAGTGGGCGTGAGGGGGGCTAGGGTTTCTTTTAAGGCCGAATTTTTTTTTCAAATTTGCCCCGGGACGCCAGTCGGAGTGGCGTCCCGCTCTCATCCGGTAATTTTTTTTTCATTTTCGCCCCAGGACGCCATTCCGACTGACGTCCCGCTCTCCTACTTTTTTTTTTTTTTTCAATTTTGCCTCGGGACGCCAGTCGGAGTGGCGTCCCGCTCTCCCAATATTTTTTTTTTAATTCTGTCCCGATTTTTTTTTTTTTAAATTAGTCCGAGACGCCACTCCGAATGGCGTCCCAAAATTCATCCATAGGCGAGACGCCACTCATAGTGACGTCCCGACCTAATTTTTCAATTTTTTTTTTAATATTTTTTTAATTTGAATAAAAAATACAATATTTATTTAATAAATTAAGTATACATTTAGAATCATGTATTCCTAGTAAGTTTTTGAAAATTTAAAATTTTCACATATGATCGGTTATCACATCCACGCCCAACTGAACTAAGTTAGGAATACACAGCTCAACGCGCTGAATTACAGGTGTAAACAATCGAGTCATCGACTGTAATAGCTCATAATCACCACCGTAAAAACCAACACGGATCAACGGCGAAGCCTCCCGTTCCCGCCGCCGTGTGAAAATCCCAAAGTCTCTTTGCATTTATGAAAGTTTACCAAACTGTAGTGTTGCATAATTAACAAACCATATTTTTCCAGGCCGAACAAACTCCATTACAGCTATATTTTTCACATTTGAGTGCGCTATTTCACTTTTCCACTTTACGAAAACCTAATCCCTATGCCCAAACCCACTTGCAAAATCTCCACTAATATTTTTTACTGTTAAATTCGATTTTCTATTGTTTGTTGAACCATTCTCCTGCAAATTGGCGTTTTTTGTTGTCCTCTAACGCCCAAAAGAATTCAATTAACTATTAAAAAAATCGGTTTCTTCTTTTTCTAAAGTCAAAATGCTGGCGTATAAGCTGTTAGCTGCCTTGTGATATCATCTCTGTCCGAGAACATCTTAACACAGTTTTATCTGAGCAATAAATGGCTGCGAATTAGCGATTGAAGGGGAAAAAAGTTACAGAGAGAGAAAAAAAAATGGTGGTGCGGAAGGTGGGGAAGTATGAGGTGGGAGGACAATTGGGGAAGGGACATTTGCGAAAGTGAAGTTCGCTCAGAATACAGAGACTGGAGAAAGTGTTGCCATGAAAGTCCTCGATCGTTCCACCATAATCAAGCACAAGATGGTCGACCAGGTTGGTTTTTCTGATTTCTATTTTTTTTTTTCCTGATTGTCGCTCATTTATGAGATTTGAATATTCTGGAGAATATTTGTGTATGTGTTTTGTTTTTAATTATTTTTGTGTTATTATTGTAGATTACTATTTTTGGTAGAATTTAGATTGATAGGAAAGAATTCGGTTTGTGTTAGTATGGGAAGATGGTGTAGTTGAGTTGAGCTATATGAAGAAATTTATTTATTTATTTATTTATTTTTAAACTATTGTTCTTTTTTCTGGTCTTTTGAAGTTTTAGAGAATAGATGAAATGAATGTTGAAAGCATAAGAATTACGACATCTTTGTTTAGAGGATTCATATATCTGCCTATGATAATATTCATCAATAGTGTTCGAAGCTAATGATAATAATAAATTGTCCCCAAGCAACCCAGAATCTGGACAATGTCTTTTTGCAGAACTTTCGAGAAAATGTAATTATATTGAAGTTCAAATCATATTACAGATTCTTCTTTATTGAATAATTTGTTCTGTCATTTTATCTTGCAGATAAAGAGGGAGATATCTATTATGAAACGTGTTAGGCATCCGTATGTTGTTCGTCTTCATGAGGTGAGGCTCAAAATCAAGAGTTTATTCTTTTGTGTAGTTTGCTGATGAAATTGTGAGAAAACGAAAAACCACTTTCTGGCAATTTTTATTTAGAACTGTTTTACACATTTGCCGAATTGACTGAACATTTTTCCTGTTAGGTTATAGCAAGCCGCACGAAGATCTATATCATATTAGAATTCATCACAGGTGGTGAATTGTTTGATAAAATAGTAAGTCTCATTACCTAGATAAGCTACACTTTGAGAAAAGATTTTTGGAGTTTTAAGAGGGTTATTATTGTTAGATGTGATAAAAAAAAGGCCTCTTGCAGGTTCACCATGGGCGACTTAGTGAATCTGAATCCAGAAGATATTTCCAGCAGCTCATTGATGGTGTGGATTATTGTCATAGTAAGGGAGTCTATCACAGAGATTTAAAGGTGTACATTTGGATAAATAAAAGAAAACCTTGTGACTATTTGGGATAATTGCAAATACCACCTTTGAGGCTTAGCTTAGTTACAAAAAACTCACTTTTCTTCAAACTACAATTACCTTCTTCACGGTAATTTTTGTAATTATCTCATAATTATTTCCATCTAAACGTGTACTGTCTTTTACTTTCTTGCAGCCTGAAAATCTACTACTTGATTCTCAAGGAAATCTTAAAATCTCGGATTTTGGGCTTAGTGCATTTCCTGCAGAAGTAAGATCTTAGTTAAAATTTTGTAAATTATACTATGATATGAATGGTGCTGATGAACTTTTTGTGCATAGGGAGTCAGTGTTCTCCGAACAACTTGCGGTACTCCTAATTATGTTGCACCAGAGGTAACTTATAGAGTTTTCTCTTTGATATTTAATATCAATTTTCTAAGAAGAAAAAAATCAGTTTAGTTTTTATTTGGTGTTTGAATTGTAGGTTCTTAGTCATAAAGGATACAATGGGTGCTTTGGCGGATATATGGTCATGTGGAGTCATCCTTTATGTTTTGATGGCTGGATATCTCCCATTTGATGAGATTGATCTGACGACACTGTACGGGAAGGTAATTAAACATAATCTCATAATGATGCTTTTGCCACATCTATAGGGTTTAGGTCATCCTTTATGTTTTGATGTCTGGATATCTCCCATTTGATGAGATTGATCTGCCGACACTGTACGGGAAGGTAATTAAACATAATCACATAATGATGCTTTGCCACATCTATAGGGTTTAATTGTTTATTGGGTGCATAGTGTTCCGTGGAAATGCATGCATTACTGCTGTGAGCTCGCAATATTATCTGTGTGTATTAACAGTATAAGAAAATTGTATCAGAAATTATATTTTGTATCTAATCTATGTACTAATTTGATATCTTCTGCAGATTGAGGGTGCACAGTTTTCATGCCCATCCTGGTTCCCTGTTGGAGCTAAATCCTTGATCCATAGAATATTAGACCCAAATCCTGAAACGGTTAGTATTTGTTCTTTGATGAGGATAGCAATTCTTCATTTCTTCCAATCTCATTGGTCAGTTCAACACAGTATTAAATGCATTAATAATATTTCTTCATGTCTGCCTTTTGATAATAGTCATTTCCTAGTTTACCCTGTTGTTTTCAGCATTCACGAGATAAGCGTGCATTTTATTGTTAGGGATAATTACAAAAAGTACCCTTGAAGTTTGATCTAATTACAAAACCCCACCAGCTAACTCTCAATATTACAAAAAATACCCCTAAAATTTGATTCAGTGTTAAAATTAAGTGGTTAAATGTAATAATTTTATAAATATGAAGGAGATTTTGAAATGTTTTTTGCTTATGAGGGGTAAATGTAAGACTAAGTAAAATCTCTGGGGTATTTTTTTTTTTTTTTAATAATTTTGATAGTTTGCTTTTTCTTTTTAGGCAAACCTCAATTTACTTTTTGTAATTAACACTTATTTTTTTATTTATGTTGTGATTGCTTATTTGGCAGTGCCTTCAGTTGTGCGACTTAATGACATATTTATAGCTTCAATTTTGTATATACAATACAACAGAGGCTGATGTTTTAGGATATTAATGAGAACTATCTTGACAAGAAAGCATGGGTGTTTATGAGTCATCTTGAAAAGAACCATATTTTCATTAGAATTTGGAATACAACTTACCTTTTATGAGTACAATTGAAGTGCTTATTGGCAATTGAATTTTCATGCCTAATTATGAAATGTTCTTGCTTTCTTTGTGATTTTTTTTTTAATGCTAAATTCCTGCCTGTTGTGGGGACAATTTCTTGCAGCGCATTAGGATTGAAGATATTAGAAATGACGAGTGGTTTAAAAGGAACTATAACCCTGTCAGACTTCCTGAAACTGAAGATGTTGATTTGGATGATGTTAATGCTGCTTTCGATGATCCCGAGGTGAGTAGGACTTTAATGTCTTTTTGGATCTTGACTATTGAGGAATGCACTGGGAAAGTTCTGTCCTTCGTTTTTTGTTTTAATGGAGTACATTAAGGGATTTGTTGGTGCACATTTATTCATCGTATCGACTACCTTCAAAAGCTAATACCTATCAAAGTTCATCATATTAGTAAACTTGGATCATTTAACTAATAGAGGAAGCTTTTGTTTAGTGTTATCTAAAGCTGAGCTCAATGTCTTCATGGAAACATTTTGCCGCTAAATGTCTCGTTCTTACAGTTAGAAGTTTTATTTTGTGAGATCCATCAATCTGTTGATTTAGCTTAAAAAAATATTAATAGATCATTAGCATTATAGTAAACTTATGTTGCAGATTCCCATCACAAATGGTCATGGTTCTTGGCTCTTGCTGCCATTATTATTTGTGGAGAAAAAAGGCTCACAAATAGAAAACAAAAATTATCTTACAACAATATTCTTAAGTTTGATCCAGTTAATCCATTGGTTTTCAGAAGTTGCTAAATGGTTTAAGAAGTAGAAGGTACTTTGTTTAATTAGTTTTGCAGGAAACATCTTTTTGAAATATATTGAATTGTTTTTATTTCCTCTTAACATAGGACTTATCCATTTATTTTCTTTCTGGCATAGTATGCAATAATGGCCCAAGGTTCTCTGTGAATTCATATTTTACAAATAATATTTCCAAAACAGATTTATATGCGCATCAAGTTTTATTTTCTTTGATATTTGCTTCAGTTTTCATTCTTGAGAGCTTTGTGTACGATGTTATTTGTAGGACGAAATGTATAATCAGCAATGTGGGAATAACGATATGGGGCCTCTGGCTCTTAATGCATTTGATTTGATTATCCTTTCCCAAGGCTTAAATCTTGCAGCATTGTTTGATCGCAGGAAGGTAATATGATTTTATACTGTTCTTATAATCTCAAGTCTATGCTGTAATATCTCTTAATTCAGTGCTTTGTGATACAATGTCGTAGAGATTTGTAAAAGATATTGAGGGATAATTTCTGACAATACAGTAATTGCAGAATGTGGAAATGAGGCTTTGTTTAATCTATTGCTTGTCTTGACAGGATTCACTGAAACATCAAACAAGGTTTGTTTCACAAAGACCAGCAAAGGTTGTGTTATCAAGTATGGAAGTTGTTGCACAATCGATGGGTTTCAAGACGCACATTCGTAATTATAAGGTAAATTGGTTTAACTAATTGAAAATTTGTTATTATTTGGGAGGGTAACAAATATTACCCACCCTTGAGCTTTAGCAAAATTTACACACACACACACACAAAATCAATAAATAATGAGTTATATTTCAAATTTATAAATAGGTAATTGAGATTTTGTTTTTATTTTACAAATGGCATCTAATTGGGTACTTGTAATACAAATGCAAATTTCAAGGAGATCTTTGTAATATTAAAGGATAACTTGATCTTTTCTTTCTTTCTTTTTCGTGTTTTTTTCCTTTTCAACTAGGCTAAACTCGATGCTAGTTATTGTAATTTGCCTTTTTTTTTCCTTTTAAAAAAAATCATTTGGCTCTATATAGTATGCAATTAATGTATCAACCATTAGCCTAACTGATTTATTGTTACGAATTCCTGATTCCTTGATATATTCAAATACTCTCTGTCTAGATGAGAGTTGAAGGTCTTTCTGCAGATAGGACCTCACATTTCTCTGTAATCATGGAGGTATTGTTGCTATTCGCCTGAATCATTCTTTCATCATTTTTTCACCACCCTAAGAATCCAGCCCTTTCTGAACAGATTTTTGAAGTTGCTCCGATGTTTATCATGGTTGACATTCAGAAAGCAGCTGGAGATGCTGATGAATATCTGAAGGTATTGTTTTATTTCAACTTTCATTACTATCCGCGCCTGTTTATTTCTAATATTAGAAGCTAATAATTTATTGTAAAACGTAGGGTAAATACTTTCAGAAATAACCCTTGAGATTTAGGGGATATTCATTTAGAACTTTTAAGGACATATTAAGATTTCTAAAATCCTGATGTCTTTAACTAAGACATTTTAAAACTTATAAAAGTCCTGAGGTATTTAATTGAGATTTCTAATAAATTATTAAATGTCCATAAAAGTCTCAAGGTATTCATTTGGGATATTTTGAATTCTTAAATTGTCATAAGGTATTTAATAAGTCTAATACTTTTTGGATTTGTATTTTGACTAGATTTTCCTAGACTTCTAAGGTAAATTATATATACCAAATCCCAACACCAAATCCCATCTTTAAACATGAGATTTCACAAAACTTTTATAAACTCCCAACAAATATGTAAAATCAATAAAAATAAAAGAAAATCCAAACAAATCTTAAAATATCTCTACAAGTTTCAAATGAATACGCCCCCTTAGTCTAACTGCCTAAAACCAAACAAAAAAAACAAAAAAAAAGAAAAACATTTTCTTTTCAAAAACTACAAATACCCCCTAGCAATCTGTTAAAGAGATATAAATGCCACAGATATCTCTGTAGTTCTGAAAGATAATTGTCCTTTTTATTGTAATTACCCTTTATTTTTGGGGATAATATAAAAACTATATTTGAGGTTTGACCTAATTTTATAAAATAAAATAAAAATCTCTTTTACAAATACCCCTTATGATGTTCCGAACTTCCTGCGAGGTTTCAATTTTCTTTTTCTTTCACGAATATTAATATTTAGGGGGCATTTGAAAATTTGAAAAATAGCTGGGGTTTATATAAAACCTCAAGGGTAATTTGTGTAATTACCCCTTACTTTTTTGATGTAAGATGGCGGAAGATTAATCTAGCATTCTTTTTAACAGTTCTACAAAAATTTCTGTAACAATCTTGATGATATCATCTGGAAGCCACCGGATGAAAGCTGCAAATCACGGGTGACCAAGACCAAGAGTAGGAGGAGATGACCTATTTTTCCAGTCAATGAGGTGAACTTTCCATCAAAATCTCTTATCAGTTTCTGGTTTTCTGTACAATCCTTTTGTTTGTGGAGCCCACCTTTTCGTGTGTGTCAAATTCGCGACATGGATTAGCTATAATATTTTAACTGGATCTGCTGCTTATTACAAGGACTTGTTGTAACTCTCATTGTTTCGTTCGCCCTCGAGATTGTAAGAACAGTTGAGATTATGCCTTTGTGTTGCGTGTGGTTTTACACTTGGGTTTCTTTCTAATGCAATATTGTTTCGTGCCTCATATTGGGAAGTATTCTCTCTTTATTTCTTAGAAAGAATTTTTCCAATGACAACTGAGATAAAGTATTTGTTTTATTAAAAAATAAAACAGGGTATTTTTGTGTAGGCTTCGGACATGTTTTCAATGATACCTAACATAAAGTATTTGTTTTATTAAAAAATAAACAGGGTATTTTTTGTCTTATTACTACGTATACGTGTTAATGGGAAAAAAAAAGATTAGTGACCTAGTTGCTATAAATGATAAATTATATCATATACTCGGTGCATCATATATGGTGCATGGTGCATCTGGTTTAATATTTTGTGTGATGAATGTGTATGTTATGTAATGAATATGATTGTGTTATATTTATTTGATATTGGAATGTCGAAAATTGTGTTCTATATGATGCATATGTGTTATGTGATTAATATGGATGTTATGTGTGATAAATATGCATGTTTTGTATAAATTATGTGTTTTGAATACTTATCTTAAATAACATACATATTCATCGCACAAAACATATATATCCATCTTCGACGGGATGTGCCTAAGAAACTCTGTCAACTGGATTTCGATGACGTTCCTTTATACTTTACCTTCGATCGGATCTTGACGGCCAAATTCGACGAGAAAATTTGTGTTGACAATCATAATCATTACACATAACAGTCATATTTATTGCATAATATATATATATATATATATATCGTACATAATATACATATTCATCACACATTCATCACACATGGGAAATCGAATGCACAATATATAGTGCACCTGACGGAATCATATACCATCTCGAGATAAAAAGCCTTCCAGCAAATTTTAAATTTTTTTTATTTGACCGAGAACTATTTGTAAAAATAGAACACTTGAATTACATTGTTTCAAAGTCTGTAATCTATTTAACACCATAATCAAACTGTTTAAAGTTAATTCAGGGGGAAAACATAGTAATTATGACCGTAGCACATTATTTCATGGTCAAATCTACAACATGTGAATAGTGTTAGTAAATAATATCAAGGGGACACATTAATTATATACACAGGGCAAAGGGTCTTTGTTCACTTTGTAAACGAGAAGGAAAATAATATACTACATGAGTTCATTTTTTCCCCATATATCAATTCAATTACTATTTACTTTGGTCTATTTCGTGTATAATTGATAATACATTATCAGCACGAACGCTCTAAAACATTTTGAGTATCTCCAACGGTAAGAATTCATACAAATATACTTTTTTGACATACATATTTATTTTAAAATCGTATACCACCATAATTATAGATAAAAGAGGCTTTGCTGTAATTATAGATAAAAGATTGCTACCATCTATAATACTTCGAGATTATGGAACAAATTTCATTTTATTACTACTTGATTATGAAACACTCACTTGAAGGTTAATTCTTATCTATTAGTCTTGCTACTAGACTATGAAAGATCCACTTGAAAGGTTTACCGAGTATTGTGGCGTGAATAATTCTTATCTATTATCTTGCTACTTGATTATGAAACCCTTACTTGAAAGGTTTACTGAATATTGTGGCGTGTTTTTATCTATTAATCTTGCTACTTGATTATGAAACACTCACTTGAAAGGTTTACCGAGAATTATATCGTGAATAGTTCTTCTCTATTAATCTTGCTACTTGATTATGAAACATTCACTTGAAAGGTTTACCGAGTATTGTGGCGTGAATAATTCTTATATATTAATCTTGCTGCCTAATTATGATACACCCACTTGAAATGTTTACCAAATATTGTGGAATGAATATATTTCATAAGAATTGCCATATATTTTCAAACACCCGCTCAAAAGGTTTACCGAGTAATGTAGTGTGTAAATAAACAACATTCTACTACATACATAAAAATATCACATCACATTCTACTCCTCCAACGACTAGTTAACAACTAGTAATAGTGTTTTTCATTCTATAAGTATACTCACATTTCATACAACTCATGCTTCCGAAAGCTCGGTATGAGTGGATAGCACTGTGATCTTACGATTTTAAATCCGTTAACGAATATAATTCAGCCATGTTTCGAATTAGTTCAAAGTTAAAATTATGTGGAGATAATATCCCTAATTCTGATATGCTTGAAAAAAATATTCTCCACATTTCATGCTTCTAATGTGATCCTGCAACAACAGTACCATGAGCGAGGATTCAAAAAATCTTCTAACCTAATTTCATGTCTTTTGTTGGCTGAACAAAATAACGAACTATTAATGAAAAACCACGAATCTCGCCCCACTAGCTCGACTCCGATAGATGAGGCAAATGCAACATTATCTAGTAATAATAACAGGCCTGTTCTAGGTCATGACATGAGTCGTGGAGGTGGACGTGGGCGTAGATATGGGCGAGGAGGAGGAAGAGATTTTCAACCAAGTTATCGTAACTATAACAAGGCAAATAAATGGGAAACACGAGACAAAGATAATAATGGCATAAACAAATCTCGAAAGAAAATTACTTGTTACAAGTGTGATATGCCGAGTCATTGGTCGCGTACATTCCGCACACCAAAGCACTTTTCTAATATCTATCAAAAACCACATAAAGGAAAAGAAAAGAATGTTGAGACAAACTTCGCTACAAGTGATTCTAACGACCTTCCCTATGGCCTGATCAATGACATGCCCCACTTGGATATGACCGATATGATTGATAAATCAGAAGAATGAAATAATATGGTGAAGTAATTGTTCAATATTGATGTTCTATAATTCTATGAGTGAGGTATGTTAGTATGCTAGTGTGATTCCATGTGTGTGATATGTCATTTTATTATTTAAGTGTGATTTTATGAGTATGGTATGTCATTTCCTTATATATGTGTGATTTATGATCTTATGAGTGTGATATGTAAGTTCCTTGTGCACTAGTGATTTATGGTTGTGTTGTAATGGTTTCATATTATGAGTGATGTATGCTTTTCATAGTTTGATGTAATAATGTTATACGCATTTCCTATTATATTTTACAATGCTTCATGATTATTTATTTACACTTGTTCTCTTATTTGAAATAGATCATGAATATACCTCGATCCAAAATTCAAGATGGTAGTTTGTCTGCGGATAGTGCTACAACACATACCATACTTAAGGATAAGAAGTTTTTTTTTCCACCTAAAGATTGATGAGTTAAACGTTAATATGATCTCTGGTAGTGTAAAAGTAATTGAAGGAAAAAGTGAGGCAAATTTTCTGATGCCTGGAGGGATTTTGTTTACAGTAAGAGATTCGTTATTCTCTTCTAAATTCCAAAGAAACTTATTAAGTCTCGAGGATATTCGTACAAATGGGTATCATGTTGAAAATATAAATGAAGAAATTTATGAATATCTTTGCATTACATCAATCACTTTAGGAAGAAAGTGTGTGTTAGAAAAATTACCGAATTATCATCCGGATTATACCACACTAATATCAAAGTTATTGAAACATATGCCACAGTAAAACCGAAGTTTACTAATAGGTTTAAAGTTTGGCATGATCGGTTAGGACACCCCGGTTCAATTATGATGCGAAAAATTATTGAAAACTCCAATCGTCATCCATTGAGAAATTAGAAAAAATTTCAATCTAAAGAAATATCATGTATTGCTTGTTCTCAAGGGATATTGATAATTACACCTTTACCAATTAAAGTTGAGAGTGAATCTCCACTATATTTAGAACGAGTTCTTGGTGATATATGCGGACCTATTCATCTACCTTGTGGACTATTTCGATATTTTATGGTACTAATTTTATACTTCTACCAAATGGTCATATGTATGCCTATTCAATGCGCAATATGGCATTTTCCAAGTTTATTTGCCAACTCATTAAATTGAGAGCACAATTTCTTGATTACATGATAAAGAAAGTTAAAATTAGACAATGTTGGAGAATTCACATCCAGGACTTTCAATGATTATTGTATGTCACTTGGAATTGATGTTGGACACCCAATGACACATGTTCACACACATAATGATTTGGCTTAATCATTAATTAAACATCTTCAACTTATTATTGGACCATTAATAATGAGAACAAAGCTTTTTATTTCTATATGGGGTCACGCTACATTACACGCTACAACACTAATACAAATCGGACCTAGTGCATATCATTAATACTCCACATTAAATCTGACATCTAGTAAAGAACCAAATATTTCTCAAAGTATTTGAATGTGCTGTATATGTGCCTATATCTCCACTACATCGTACAAAGATAGGACCACAAATGAGGATGAGAATTTAAGTTGGATATAAATCACATTCAATAATTAAGTACGTTGAATCAAGAACATGCAACATATTCACGGCTTGTTTTGGCGATTGTCATCTCAACGAATATGAATTCCCAATTTAACGTGTGGCAAATAATATTAATTGGTGTACATCATCATTATTGCACCTTGACTCTCCCAAGCAACGTGAACAAGAAGTTCAAGAGATTGTACACTTACAAAATATAGCAAATCAATTATCAGATGCATTCACAGATACACTTAGATTAACAAAATTACACATAGCTACTGTAAATGCATTATCCTGAGTAGAGGTTCAAAAATGGCAATCAAAGGAAAGTATATCAAATGACTCTAAGGCATGCCTGAAGCATGTATGACCAATCTATTCCAAAGAAAAGAACCCTTGAAAGAAAAGGGAAGTTGAAAAATGTAATGAACCCAAACAAAATGAATGTGTTCTAGAAGAAACACAAGAGCAAGTAAACCAAGAATCTCATGAATCAATGAATGTCATGAACATAAAGAAATTTATGAGATTTCCATTAATTACATCCATAGTGGAAATATATGGAACCAAGACGAGATGAAGTATATTGATGATATATTTTGCTACTCCATAGGGTAAGAAATTGAAAATGAAAGTGAGGATCCAGAAACAAAATCTGTAGCCGAATATCGAAAGAGGAAACACTGGATAAAATGGAAAGAAGCCATATAAAATGAATTAAAATCACTAAATAAACAAAAAGTTTTTGGTCCTATTGTTATTACATCTGAAACTGTAAAACCTACTGGGTGCAAATGGATTTTCGTTCAAAAGAGGAATGAGGATAAGATTGCAAGGTATAAAGAACGTCTTGTTGCACAAGGTTTTTACCATAGACCTAAAGTTGATTATGAAGAAACTTATTCACCTGTTATGGATGTTATTACATTCGGATACTTGATAGGCCTATCTTTTTGGAAAAACCTGAAGATGCATCTTATGGATGTTGTAACATCTTATTTATATGGATCGTTGGATACTGATATTTGTATAAAAATCACATGAGGATTCGAAATACTTAAAACACTAAAACCAAAGCCCAAAGAATTTTGAGCAACTAAACTATAATGATCGTTATATGAACTAATACAATCTGGGCATATGTGGTATAATTGTCTAAGTGAGCTCTTATTGAAATATGGATATTGTAGAATTTGAAGGCATATGATTTTGAAAATAAGTCTCAGTTTTGTGATGTTGTTATTCAATGTTAGCCAACACTGACTACCAACATAAATCAGAGTTAAAATACAAATATGCAGCGGAAATAAAAACTTAAGAACACAACAAATTAAATTCAGTTCACAAGTAAAAATACTTGTGAACTTGTGTGTACAAACCCGAAAACTATATTACTTGATTTGTTCACGATCAATACACAAATATGAAGTAATATACAAAAACTAAAATATCAAAAACTTGATACTAAATACTTGTCGCCGTGATGATAAGATCTTTTTCGGTTGTTACGCAACCTCGAAGATCTTCTTGATCTCGGACAGTGGCTCCAAGTAGCTATCTTGCTTGTGTTCTTCTCCTTGATGCTTTGCGTCGCTCGTTCCTTGCTTTTCCATGCGTCTCTTGGTTGTGGCAAAGATTAATTTATCTTGTGTCCTTGTGTTGTCTTAAATAGACAAGTCCTAAAGTCCTAGTCTTGATAAACAAGGAAAATAAATTCCAAACAAAATCAAGGAAACTAATTAAAGTCCTAATCATAAATTAGGAAACAAATAAAGTACTAAATCTAGTTCCCTAATTTATTTTGAGCCCAAGAAAGGCAAACAACTAAATAAGAAATTATTCCCAAGAATAAAATCCTCAACAAAATCTCCCCTTTTTGCCTTTCTGGACAAAATACCCAAGACGCACGAAAATGATCAAAAGACTAAAAAATCCTCCCAAATTGGAAACTCCCCCTAAATGAAGTAAACAAACAAAAATGAATCACATTCACAGCAGCGTCTTCTACACTTCTCCCCCTTTTTGTTCTGAAAGGAAAAGGACCTCAACAAACGAGTCCCGAGCACCTGTTGCTGTGCAACCTGGTTATCAAACAAAGTAATCTGGGCTCGGACAAACGGAACAGAAAAATGAACCATGTTGGTACTGATGTTGGGAATACCAGAACCAACACCGGACATGACACCAGCTCGAAGAGGCGCCAGGGTGCCTAAAGAAGGCAATCAGATTCTGCTTCACGAAAACATCACCGGGGATTTGACGATCAGCAATCATGCCTCAATTTTGAAATCCCAAGAGCAACTCTTCAGCTTCACTTATCAAGAACCTCGTGGAGATTGAATTCATGTCATCAATCTCGACGGCTTGAGACGGAGCCTCATCAGAGCTAGCAGAGTGGTCGGAGGCAGTTGTTGACATCGGTGCACTGGCAGATGGAACATTGTCAGAATCAGAGCTTGGAGAGGAGGCAGGATTGTCTGCAGTGGATGTTGGTTTCAGTGTCACAACACCAGAACCAACATGGGCTGACACGGCATCTTTGGACTTCTTCTTTTCTCTCTTTGGGTGGAATTTTCTTATTTAGCTAGACGCACAGTATGTTTCCGGAGCTTTGATGGGTGATGGTGAATTCGATATTCTGCAAGAGATTGAAAATAACTACAAACAAAAAATCGAGTGTCGTAGGCAGTAAAATTTGGAGAAAGAAAAAGTATAAACCTTAACTTTGTCAATATGAAAAGTCGTAAGACACACGATCTCTATGCTTAAATAGCCCACTATCTCTTATTTGGAGAATAAAAATCACAAATCCCAACTACAAATTAAAATCAAGATAGAGTTAGATTTTTATAAACCATCACCATAGTTAAACAAAGTCTTTGCAAATCAATTTTTCACTCACCAAATCAATATCTTTATTACCTGTCCAACCGTTTGATTACAACTCCACTGAAACACGCGGTTAGCAAGATTCAAAACAAGATTAAGAGAATTCAAGATAGACACGAACACAAACAACAGAACGCACAACAAGAAGGCATCTTCCAAAGTATGAATGTTCTATTGGATGCCTAAAATTCATGACCTAAAAAGGTTATAATTATTCACATTATGGTTTTAGTGACTCGATCAGTGTTGCTTTTTTATTACTGACAACATTATAACCAACATTGCCTCAAGCGAAGTCAATGAAAACTTACCCCTTAACCCAAGTTAATGACTATGTCAAAATCGCTCAAGAAGGTGAAATTTAAAGATTGGATCAATTTGTATCCAGGTTTTCTTCATCTTTTTAGAGATTTGAAGAGAAATAACTTATCTTCAACAATTGCTGTTAACACCTCTTGTTTTTGGACCTGGGACAAAACCAGTTTCTGCGGGTAAGCTCCACAATCACCTAATTGAATAAGTTAGTCTTTTTTTCATCACTTTTATTGCAACACTAGACCTTATAGCACTTTTGACCAGACTCAATGCATTTGGATTATGTATGAAAAGAAAAATAAAAATGCATGCAAAATTATACAAATGTTGTGACTGATGTTGATATGGTGTGTCACAACATCACAAACCAACATTGGCTCAGACAATGCACATACCGAGATCTCTTCTTAATCGAGAGAAGGTCTCGAAATCTAATGCCTTTGTGAAGATGTCAGCAAGCTGATTGTCTGTTCCTATATGCTCAAGGTTAACTATATTCCTCTCAACCAAGTCTCGAATAAAGTGGTACCTTATGTCAATGTGTTTGATTCGAGAATGTTGGACTGGATATTTCGAGATATCAATGGCACTGGAATTATCACAGAGCACAGTCAATGTTCTTCTATGTAGACCGTAGTCCTCTATCATTTGGTTCATCCACAAAAACTGTGTACAAGCACTTCCAGCTGCAATATACTCGAGTTTAAGAGCATCCTCTACTCGCTTGGGCTCTGTTTTGGAAAGAGACAAAGATTCTTGAGTTTTAAAACAATTAGTAAACAAGCAAACAAATCTTACCATCTCTTTGAAATTTATTTGTCGCTTTCTTGTAGTTCTATCATCGAGATCTCCAATGATTTGACTCATAGGATGATTCTTCTAAATTCTTGAGGGAATATTTCTCTGATGTAAGTCAAGGGTTCAGCTGGATTTTCCACGCTTGGATCAGAATCTTATTCTGCGGCGGCTTGAGTTGATGTTGGTTCTGATGTTGTGTTCCAAGAACCAACATTGGTACCAACATCACTCAATTCTCTGGTTTTAGCACTTGCATCTCTGTTTTCAATACCTTCACTTTCATCTACAGGAAGTGTGATATTATCTTGAGGATTTTGATCATAAAACAAATCATTATCCTTGGTAGGTTTAACTCTACTTGACAAATCATCAAACTTGACATTGACTGACTCAAACATGCTACGAGTTCTAAGATTAAACAATCTATATGCATGATTATTTCGAGAGTATCCCATGAAAACACATTTATCACTCTTTGAGTCAAGTTTTGCAAGATGATTTCTTCCATTTAGCACATAACAAATGCATCCAAAAATATGAAAATAACTCAAATTTGGCTTTTTGTCCATCAATAATTCATAGGGAGTAACACAAGACCCTGATCGAAAATACACCCTATTAATTATATGGCATGCAGTGTTCATTGCTTCTGCCCAAAAATGTTTAGCAACCCCATTTGAAATAAGTATAGTCCTTGTCATTTCTATGAGAGATCTATTTTTGCGTTCGACTATCTTATTTTGTTGGGGGTGATGGGTGAAGAAAACTCATGAGTTATACCAAATTTGGAACAATATTTTGAAAAGGATGCATTTTCAAATTCTTTTCCACGATCAGACCTAATCCTACCAATATTCATATCAAATTGCACAAACAACCTTTTTGCAAGTTTTTTAATTGTTTCGAAAGCCTCGAAATTTTCTTTTAAAAATTCTACCCAAGTAAAACGAGAAAAATCATCTACTATCATAAGAACATACCTTTTACCACCAAGGCTCTCAACTTCAAGTGGTCCCAAAAGGTCCATATGAAGGAGTTCGAAACAATATGAGGTAGTGAGACTTTTTTACTATTAGATGTGGCACCCTTACCTCCTTTCCTTTCTGGTACGCCTCGCAAACAGGAACAGCTTTAGTGTTGAGCTTAGGTAGTCCGATCACAGCATCCTTCTTGACCAATCTCTCCATCATCTTGTAATTGACATGTCTGAACTTTTGATGCCACAACTCGGCATCACTCAATTTAGACAGCTTGCAGAACACATCACCATTGATTTGATAACAATTATCTGAGGTCCTCTGACCAATGGGAATACATGCATTGCCTTCGTCATAAACTTCGCATCTTTCATGAGTGAACTTGACATTGAAACCACCATCGCACAGTTGGCTAATACTTATCAAGTTCGCCGTTAAACCTTTAACCAACAACAAGTTCTCAAGCTTTGCAATACCAGGTACATGAAGGGTTCCTTGGCCAATGATTTGGCCATTTGTACCTCCACCATACTTAATCTTTCCTCCTTGAAACTTGACAATATTCGAGAGGAGATCTTCCGAGCTGGTCATGTGCTTAGAGCATCCACTGTCGAAGTACCAGGCTCCAGGGACGTGGGATTTCAGGGAGGTACAAATCATGTTGCACTTGATATCATTTTTCTTGACCCAAACCTTTTTGAACTTGGTGTTGGTTTTCAGGAAACCAGCATTGGATTCAGCAGTCAACTGCGACCTTTTAAAATGAGTTTGTTTGCCAACAAGCTTCCAGCAGTATGGTCGTATGTGACCTGGTTCACCACAGTGATGGCACACGTATTGTCTTCTTCTCCTCTTGTGGCGTTTGGTCGACTTCACCTTTTGAATTGAATCTGGCTTTTGAACATGCTTGTATCCAATCCCGTGTTTTGAACAATCTGGGATACTCGACTCCAGAATATCATCCACCTTGGCCTTGCCCTTGTTGAGGTTTGTGAGGGTTTCTTGGACCTTCTTCAACTCGGTCTTTACTCGTTCTAGCTCATCATCCTATTTGGTGAGGGATGACTCCAATCGGACAATTATATTCAGTTGGTCATCCTTTTCCTGAGTCAGTTTATCAACCTCGGTCTTAAGATCCTTGACTTTGAGTACTTGTTTTGCCCAACTAACAAATAATTGCTTATGCTCAATGCACATCTTTTCGTACTCGTCAAGAGATTCATCATCCTCTGTATCCATAGTACCTAGATAAATAAGGATCAGTACTTAAAAGGTTAAGTAACCCGCTCTAGATGCCAATTGTAGAATTTGAAGGTCTATGGTTTTGAAAATAAGTCTCAGTTTTATGATATTGTTATTCAATATTAGCCAACACTGACTACCAACATCAACCAGAGTTAAAATACAAATATGCAGCGGAAGTAAGAATTTAAGAACACAGCAAATTAAATTCAGTTCATAAGTAAAAAATACTTGTGAACTTGTGTGTACAAACCCAAAAACTATATTACTTGATTTGTTCACGATCAATACACAAATATGAAGTAATATACAAAAATTAAAATATCAAAAACTTGATATTAAATACTTGTCGCCATGATGATAAGATCTTATCCGTTGGTTACGCAACCTCGAAGATCTTCTTGATCTTGGACAGTGGCTCCAAGTATCTATCTTGCTTGTGTTCTTCTTCTTGATGCTTTGCGTCGCTCGTTCCTTGCTTTTCCGTGCGTCTCTTGGTTGTGGCAAAGATTAATTTGTCTTGTGTTCTTGTGTTGTCTTAAATAGACAAGGCCTAAAGTCCTAGTCTTGATAAACAAGAAAAATAAATCCTAAACAAAATCTAGAAAACTAATTAAAGACCTAATCATAAACTAGGAAACAAATAAAGTCCTAAATCTAGTTCCCTAATTTATTTTGAGCCCTAGAAAGGTAAACAACTAAATAAGGAATTATTCCCAAGAATAAAATCCTCAACAGATATGTGAATAATCATTTATGTCCATGTATTTTTATTAAAAAAAACTAATAACTGGATATTATCGTTGTCTATGTTGATGATTAAACATCATTGGAACTCCTAAGGAAATTCAAGATACAACTAACTACTTAAAGGAAAATCTTGAGATGAAGGATCTCGGTCAGATCAAATATTGTCTTGGATTACAAATAGAGAATTTACAGAATGGAATATTTTTCCATCAATCAAATTATAAAAAAGGGTCTTGAAGTGATTTAATATGGATAAGAAAAATCCTCTCAGTTCCCCCAATGGTTAATTGAACGTTGAATATTGAAAGAGACCCATTTAATGATTGTGAAGATAATGAGAGAATACTTGGTCCTGAAGTACCATATTTGAGTGTGATTGGAGCTCTCATGTATCTTACTAGTTGTACCTGACCAAATAGAATTTGCTACCAATTTGTTGGCAAGGTACAATTTAGGTCCAACACGAAGACACTAGAATGAGAAAGACACATATATGTTATCTCGGAGGAACGATTGACTTGAGGCTATTTCACCCCATAAATTCAAAACATGAGTTAACTGACTTTGCAGATGCAGGTTATTTATCAGATCCCCATAAGAAAAAATCATAGACTAGCTACATCTTCACGATCGACGGTACTACAATATCCTGGCGTTCCCTAAAACAAACAATAGTTGCCACATCTTCAAATCATACTAAGATCATTGCAGTCCATGAAAAAAGTAGAGAATGTTTATAGCTTAAATCTAGGACTTAACACATCCAAGGAACGAGTGGACTTCCAATCAATGAAGAATCGACAATAATATTTGAAGAAAATGCCGCGTATGTTTCTCAAGTCAAGGAAGGGTATATTAAAAGCGACATAACAAAACATATCCCCCTTAATTTTTTCTCGTATACTCGGGAACTCTAAAAGGTTAAGAAGATCAATATTCAATATGTGTGATCAAATGATAATGTGGCAAACCTATTTACGAAGGCGTTTCCCACTAAAATCTTTAGGAAACATGTGCGACACCTACGAGACTTACGTAAATAACTACCCTTGTTAACATGAGGGGGATCTTACATGATTGTACTATTTTCTCTTATCACGGTATTGTACCACGAAGGTTTTTTGATAATGTTTTTGATGAGGCAACCTAATATTATACGTTGGAGTCAAGCTATGTACTCTTTTTCCCATCTGTCCGATTTTCTCCCATTGGGTTTTTTCGGCTTAATGTTTTTAACGAGGCATACTTGTGAAACTTATGATAGTGCTATGTCCAAGGGGGAGTGTTATAAAATATGGACTGTAGCACATTATTTCATGGTCAAATCTACAACATGCAAATACACTACTACAGAAATAGCTTTCTAAGGCTGTTAATTAAAGGCGGTTCACTGAAAACRGCCTTAAAAATACTTTTAACGGCGGTTMTYGKTAAAACCGCCGTTAAAAAGGTCATTTTACGGRGGTTCCCTCAAAACCGACGTTAAAATTGGATATCAGCTGATTTTAACGGCGYTTCACTATGAACCGCCMTAAAAGTGACACATTTTACGGCGGTTTTTTAACAACCGCCGTAGAACTTACACATTTTATGGCGGTTTCTTATGAACCGACGTTAAAGAATTAGTAAGTATTAAGTCAACCTCTTCATCTATTTATCCCCTCTCGTAAACCTTATACTAATTAACGTTGGTTCTTAAGCAACCGCCGTAGAATCCATAGACTGCCATGTCACCGATCCTTGTCTTGCTCAAGAAAGTTGTTTCAACCGTTGATCTGTGTCACATCCAACGATCTGCATTAAGTATTAAACCATAAAAATAATTAAATATTAAACTAAAAAACATTCAATATTAAATCAAAATAACTTAATCCCCTTTCCAATCCTTCCTCCACCCTTCAGTAATTCGCAACCTTCACTAAACTCGACTTCGCCAGCCACAACTCCGCTGCAGACGGCGCCACCGCCGCCACCGCCGCAAAATCGTACCTGCCGTGTGACGCCAAGTACATCGAGTACACCCCGTGCGAGGACCAGCAGAGATCGCTGAAATTCGATAGTGACAGGCTGATATACAGGGAGAGGCACTGCCCGAAGAAAGGCGAGTTGCTGAAATGCCGGGTGCCGGCGCCGCACGGGTACAAGAACCCATTTCAGTGGCCGGTGAGCAGGGATCTTACGTGGTACGCCAATGTACCACCCAAGGAGCTCACGATCGAGAAGGCGGTTTAGAATTGGATCCGGTTCGAGGGGGACCGGTTCAGGTTCCCCGATGGCGGAACCATGTTCCCCAACAGCGCGGATGCGTATATTGATGATATCGGGAAGTTGATTAATTTGAAAGATGGGTCTATTAGGACCGCCATTGATACTGGTTGTGGGGTAAGTCCTAATTTTTATTAATTTATATTATTTAACTTTTCTAATTTACTGAGTAAACACATTTTTCTTCATGATTGTGATTAATTAATTAAGATTGTGGGTATGATGAGAATAAATTTTGGTTGAGATATGTTTATTTTTGTTCACTGATTAAACGCCATTGATACTGCTCTGCTCCTAACTCATGTTTTAATTGTACGAGTTGAATGTTTCTCAAGACTTTGATGTCTGCTAATTATTTGGGTCGATAGTTTTTACGGATCTCTATTAATGCGATTTCCTAGGTTGCCAGCTGGGGGGCTTATCTTATGTCTCAAAATATCCTTACAATGTCGTTCGCCCCAAGAGACACACACGAAGCGCAAGTGCAATTCGCTTTGGAACGAGGGGTTCCCGCTTTAATTGGTGTAATTGCCTCGAAGAGACTCCCTTACCATCACGTTGCCTCATTCCATGGGGTCAATATGGTAAAATTACATATGCATCTCGTAACTAACCTCACACGTTTTGTTCCCATTCGTTGTAATTCTGTACATTAATTATTACAATTTCCATTTGCTTATATTAATTAATGCCGGTGCTCGTGGAATTAGATGGGGCCTACTTAGATTTTTTGTGCTTCATTCTGTTGTTATAGGCTTCATTTTAAGTGCACAACCAAGAGGAGTTTCTTTATCTTCCTCTTGTCAGAGACTAAATCTATACCTATTTGAAGACAATATAATTTCAAAAGAAATGTTGTTGAAATGGCTTCAGTTATATCGATGTTGTCCTGATCGTAAGGTTACTTAATGTTCCATGTCCGTGTCTTAATGTTAATGATGAGTATTGTCGAAAGCACAGGAGTTCATGTTCTAATGGGATTAAACTATCTGCAACGGGTTTTCAGGTGCCATATGACTCTTGCTATTGTTTACGAAGTACTGTAAATGGTGTAAGTGGAGATAATTACAAAAACTGCACCCAAGATTTATCCTGATAACAAAGAGACCCCCCACTTATTTCTCAAATGTACAAATATTTTTTTTTCATTTTACAAACTTCACCTATTGAGGGGTTAAATTTGTATAACCAATGCAGTCCATGAAGTGTATTTGTACGTAGTTTTAGAAGATAAATTGTTTATTTTTTTGGTAAATTATTCCTTTGAAGTTCTGGTACTAGAATTATCATGTACCCTACTTGAATCGTGTTAGCATTGTGAATTAAAATTTTCTTGTCAACAGAAAAATCATCTGAGTTTTGTTCGATTTGTGGTGTCTTGTTGTGCAGGTGTTGACTCATTTGACATTGATATGGAGAAGCAAAAAGTGACGGTGATAGGCAGTATCCAGCCGGAAGCAGTTTTACAGACATTTTCAAAGACGGGGAAGGCAACTTCCTTCAAGGTCATTATTCGTATCAAGTGTCCGACTTATTATTCGTATCAAGATCATGTCAAATTTTACAGAGTTCACATCCGTCTTATTATTCGTATCAAGTGTCCGACTCCTTGCACAACTTATTGATGACGTGTTTTTCGATTGACTCGAAATGACCTAAATATTTTATGATTAGGTATCGTACAGACACTTATTCGTTTTAATAGAAAATCTGGTTTATTTTTACTGAGAGTATTAGAGTTTTTTATAATTTTATTTGTATTTTCATTTCTTTTTTTTTCTTAATTTTTTTACTAGTTTCTATAAGGTATTTTCAAGAACCGCAGTAAATTGTCTGTTCTGGAAAATAGACTTTCTAGTAGGTATTTTATAAGAACCGTCGTAGAATCCACCGCCGTAAATTTTTACGGCGGTTCTTAAACCGCCGTAGAAAGTGTGTTCTTGAAAAACCGCCGTAAAAATTTACGGCGGTCGATATAACGGTGGTTCGAAAACCGCCGTTAAAAATGCCTAAAAACTACCTTTAAAACCCTATTCTGCAGTAGTGATAGTTTTAGTATATAGAATTCAAGGGGACACATTAATTACATACACTATTGCTTATGTGATAATTTCATCTATAAAAGGGTCAAGGGTCTTGTGTTCACTTTGTAACCGAGAAGGAAAATAATACACTGCATGAGTTCATTTCTTTCCCCATCTATCAATTTAACTACAATTTAGTTTGATTTACTTTGTGTATAATTTATGACAAGTTTCAATATATGGTAATTTTGTATAATATCATGGAAAATAAAGATATGATCCACTCTATAGCAAATATTACATATAGATGGGAGTATGTCCATTCATGCTCCCAAGGCTATTAAAGTTGGGGTGAACATTTATTAGATATATAATCAATATTCTACATAAAACTGATGAACATTTAACATTAAGTAATGGACATTTAACTGAAAACTAATACAAAAGGAAGTGAGTCTATAAATATAGAATATTTGACCACCTTTTAGTATTTGTTTTGATATATTTAGAAGGGAAACAAATAGAGTTAAGTTAAGTTGAGCAATAAATGATGAATATTTATCTGAAAAAGTACTATTTCTTTTTTAAAACAAAAAAAGTGATGAATATTTAGTATGATAGTGATGAACAATTAGGATAATAATAATAATAGTAAAGTATATAAGTACGTCACCCGAGTTTAGAGTTTAGGGTATCATGACTGCTCTATAGTAGAATGGGCCTTTGCCTCTAGAGATATTTTGAAGTCCATAAAGGTTATTCTACACTACCCAAGCCCGACTTTCAATTGTGATACCATGCCAACAGGATGCACTTAACTCAACACACAAATCATATTTTAAGCACTATGGTTTTTTAATTTGAATTCAAAAGCCACTTGAGTTCATTAGTTTAAACACAAAAAAGTTCATAAATTTACATGCAAAGATTCATAGTTTTGACAATTTTAAACATAAAACTTTCTTTATTATATAATGCAATTGCAAGAGAAGTGTATCTTTTAATACTCTATTTGTCCCAAAATAACAGAATTATTTCTTTTAACACATAAATTAAGAAATATCAATCGATGATATTGAAAAATATAAAAAGTCAATACTATTTCCTGTCATATCCTTACCAACTAGTGAAGAATTTTTGTTGTATTAAGTTTGTCAAAAGTAAGGGTATATTAGGGATATAAGAAGTTAAATATACTATTAATTTGGTAAATGAACTTTATTTTGGGACAAATGAAAAAGAAAAGTGAACCTATTAATTTGGGAAGTTGGGGTATCTATTATAAAAAAAAAAGTTTCTATGTAATAGCATATCTTTTGGAATGTCCATTCGAGTAAAATAATTGAACATAAATTCAAAAAAATTATGCCGAAGAAAAACATAGACAATGTTTAGCACACCATCTACATTAGATGCTAATTTATATTATGCACCCGAGTGATGAACATTTTAAAATTTATCACACATCCCTTGTATATTTATCACACATCTTTTACATATTCATCACTCGTTACTTATATATTCAATTGAGTTCATGATAAACAAACTTAATTGTATAATAACATTACCTATCCAATAGTTTTCCTAATTCATTCCTTACTTATTTTTAATAAATTGGAAATATATTATAAAAAGAAAAAGATAGAGTTGTTCATAAATATGAACAATGAGCTTATTTATTAGATGCAACAAAACAAAGTGAATTAATGACGCAATTTAAGAGGTGGACGTCGATATCTTGATGAATTTCGATGAGGTTTGTCTTCAATCTCGAACAAACGTCCACCTGCATATCCGCTACCTCTGACCAAGATCTTTTAGCCGCAAATGTCATCAATTTCATTGTCGGAGAGGACTCTATGAACGCTAGTGGGAGTGATGATATGTTTAGGGAATGTCTGACTTCTGCTAGTTTTCGACGAGCTTTCTTTGAGCGTGGTAGATCAGATGTATTCGAGCCATCCTTCAAAGTTGTAAATGGCACAATGGCTAACGGCAGTGCACCCATCAAACTAGATGATTATCCGTCATCGGTTTTCTCATCCAAATAATCGGCCTAATACTTACGAGCAGCCCGTTCTTCATTTTTATCTACATCAATATCGTTATTTGATGTTAAAATAAGTGTTGCTGAGTTAGTATTAAAAATAACTAAAGCATTCCTCATGGTGTCCTCGGGTGATCTAGACTCCGAAGGTGCACGCAAGTCATCTTCTTTCTCGGCTAAGTCAGCCTAAGAGGTTTTTCCAATGACTTCCATTTCAACGGTGGATACCATAGTCATTGGGACAGATTGTGGCATGTACTTAGTGAACGAAGACCCCGCATGGTCTTCTTCAGGCATATTTTCCAAAATCGCAAAAGCATTCGGTGAAGTAACAACGTTCTTACGAGCCCATGTTTGCCTCTTACGGTTGCTTACATAATTTGAGCCAAGGCTCCGAAACGATCTCATCATGTACAATCCCTTTACTCTTGTTTTCAACCTGCTTCACATTCGGTTGGTTTGTGTTGGCAGCCACGTATTTATGAAGATGGGAACAATTGCATTCCCACTTAGGCAATGTTAGCTTTCAAGGACGACACTTCGAAAGAGAGTGGCCCACCATTTCATAATGTTTACAATAATCTAGTAATCTCTCAATGAAAAATGCACGAAACTCGATTATCCCGTATGCTCAATCATAAGCCTATTCGGTAACGGCTAAGAAAGATCAAACAAGCACACGTGCAAAATGTCCCAACATTCCATGGATACAATTATAAACAATTTTTAGCAGAGTACCTGCCGCCCAATCAATGTTGGTGAGCACCTCAACATCCCAATATTCATATCTTAAGTCATGGGTGCGCACCCACACTTGTGTGCAAGACGTCTTGACGTTATCTGGGTTAAAATCTGGCTGCCACTATTGAAGTCTCAATGAACCCAGTTCTAAGTGCCAAATTCTCTTATTCCAAATCAAATTCCTATAAGAAAACGATCGTATAAAAACCCTTGCCAACGAGATGATTCTAAAAGACAAAGTTAATCCTCAAGACGATTTCACTTTCGCAAGTAATTGATAGGAAAATGAGTGTTCCCCTTGGCGTAAATCATTCTTCTAATAAGCGCAAATTCAGAAAATTTAGTTCTAACCTCATAAAGCTCGTCCGGAACGCGAAGTATAAATTGTCCCCATCCCGAATCGAGATTAGCGTTAGGCCAGTTCTTGGTGGCTAAACAGTTGGGTTGTTGTTGTTGTCGACAAGAACTTGGTTGTACGAGGGCGCTTGTTCGATTGTAGCCTATTCATTACTATATATTAATATATTTGTTTTTCTCTCTTCAAGATCCTATTATTTTACCATTCACAATTATCCTTGGATATTTTATTTAATTATTTTTATGCTCTAATGAGTAACTTTTCATCAAATTACTGAATTCACTCAGCAAAATCTTCGTTTGCAGATCTTAACAATATCTCAATTGCAGAAATTGTCAAACATCCATTACCAAAAGTAGTGACTTTGGAGTTTCAACTGATTGATGATCCAAAAATTCGCCCGGAGAAATCTAGAAAATAAAAATTATACTTTTATCTAATAATGTCGTTGAACTCATTCTTCTTTCTATTTGTTTATTTATATTAACTTTGCATTTTCCTCAACCCACATACCCGGAAAAATAAATATATTATCTTTTCTTGCAATTATAAATAAAATAAAATTATAGTCAAGCTCTTGCAGACAATATAGGCGAATTTTGGGTGTTGGATTGGATAAAGCTGAAAATATAGACGCAATGCAAAGTTTGGGTTATCGATACTATGAACACTGAACAACTTCAATTTTCAACATTTTGTTGTATTAATTAATACTATTTATAGATTTGAGACAAAATTCCCCATTATCTCGCCCTATTTCAACACAATTTTTTATTTTAGAGATTTCAACAATATATTTATATTGTCAAATATTACTGCATATATTATATTTATAATCATGGTTCTCTTTTGCTTTTTATAAAAAAAAAACAAACAAACAAAGAAAGAAACTGAACAGCTTGTTAAGGATTTGGATTCCAATCTTGATCAACCCCTTGCAGAAATGGTGAATGATACAAATTAACTATATTGTTCGTGGGTTCATGGCTTTCTTATAATTGTTCTGTATATTTGGTCATATAGCCTTTAATTATGCATTTGGTACAATTTCCCATTCGGCAATATTGATTATATAATTCTTTTTGTATTCATATAGCATTATTACGACTTATAATAATCCACTAATAAGGAAAAAATAACCATAAATTTACAAAAGTAGAAATTACAAACTATTTTGACAAAATGAGTTAAATTAGTGGCAAGTGCATTTATTACCTATACAATAGGTCATGAGTTCGAATTATGACGACAACACGTAATTAATTAATAATTAAAAGTAAAGGACTCACTCTCTTGACATGAAGACGAGATGGGGATGATGAGATTTATTAATAATTTCAAATGTTAGTTTTATTTATATTTGAGGTTATTAAAAACCTAGAGAATTATTCTGTGTTTTATAATAGTTATTACTTCTCCGATTCAAAATACTTGTAGTTTTAGTTTAATTTTCATACTTCTATTTACTTGTTCTTTGCATCTTTCTGTTTTGTCCTATCATTTAACAATTTGTATATTTTTCCCAAATTCATTGAACTGTTAGGTCTAGTCTAGCTGCCCCGCCCAATTACATTTCTTTTAGAATGTTTGCTTATTACTATTCGTCCAGCGTATTATGTTTTATTATCAAAATTAAGTAATATTTTATTTTTTATACACTATACCACTTCTATCGCACATGAACATATTAGTATAATGTAATACAACATACACTTTGACCAAACATTTTCAAACTGGTAGTTGACCAGTTGCTTTATTCTGGAGAAGACTCTTAAAAATGTTGATCAAATATTCTTGGCTATTTAAAAATAACTTATTTTGGATGATATAACGATGATGAGACCATGATATCATCAGCACCACAGCAACAACTCATCTGTTCAATGAGAAATCTACTAGACAAAGCCGTAGGCTATTCTACTCTTACTCCATAATTTGTTAAAGAGTTTAATAAAAGATTTAAATTAAATTAATAAAGTCTACTGATTACATTGATTACAAATCTATCCATGCACAAACGAAATATATAAGAGTTCAATTGCAGGCGTAATTAATTAGTAGAAGCCCAAATATTTGATTTTAAAAGTTGAATAGGCTAAATTGTAATTTTAGTGGGAAAAATTGCTTTTTTGGTTTATTATGTTGTCCACTTTCCAATTTTGAATCAAGATATTGTCCAGTATCAAAACACATATACGAAGTTGGCAAAATAATCAAAAAAGGTCCAAAATTATCATGTTCGGGCCGAATTGCTGACGTGGCAGGATTGTTTATTTTCTTATCATTTTTTATTTATTTTTAAATGTTAAATGGAGGGAAAAAGTCATTTTTGCCCTTAATAATCTTAAAATTACTATTTAAACATCTAAATCAATTTCATCAACACGCGTTTCAATATGTTTTTCGTTTCCTTCTTCAATTTCTATTCTTCAACCAGAAGAAAAAAGAAAAGAAAAATGTGCCTTCAGTCCAGTGATAAATTTTCAACCATAGTGTTATTATTGCTGGTAATTAAAATATCGTCTACATATGCAAGGAGAAAGATGCTTCATGTGGGATTATGGCTGAAAAACAATGAAGAATCTGCCTTGGATGACTTAAACCCTAGAGAGTAAAGCACATTGTTGAGTTTTGTGAACCATGATCTTGAAGCTTGCTTGAGGCCATACAAGGATTTATTTAATTGCAGACAAGGTGTTGGCCCTCTTGTTTGAGTTCATAACCAGATGGTTGCATCATGTATAACTCTGTATCCAAATCCCCATTGAGAAATGCATTGTCAATATCCAACTGTCTGAGTGCCCAACCTCTAGAGATGGCTAGGGACAATATAGTCTTGATTGTAGTAGGCCTCATAACTGGACTAAATGTCTCTCCATAGTCTAATCCAGGTATTTGGATGTATCCCTTGGCCACAAGTTTGGCCTTGTGCCTTGAAACAAAACTATCAGCATTCCTCTTGAGTTTAAAAATCCATCTGCAGCCAATAGTGTCCCTTCCAGGTGGTAATGGAGTTAAATGCCATGTATGGTTAGAGATTAGGGCCTGATATTCCTTGTCCATTACTTCTTTCCATGCAGGAACAGAAGCAGCTTCAATATGTGAAGAGGGTTCAGTGTTTTCTGAGATAGAGCTAACATATACCTTGGGCTTGAATATTCCAGATCTTGAACTAGTGATCGTTGTATGAAGCTTAGGAGAGGATTCTTGAGGTACCTGCACAAATGAATTAGTAACAGTAGGAACATGATCATCAGATATGTTTTGATTCTCTATTGGCAAGTCTATACAAAGCTGACTTATTTGAAATTGAGGAATTTGGATTTTCAGATTGCACAGTATCAGATGAGAAGGATGTTGTATTAGGTCAAGGGGTTGACATGTGAGAATTCTGTGAAGAAAGGAAGTTTGTGGGAGGAGAGGGAGGTGTATTTGGTGGTGACAGAGTGACAATGTTGTTGGTGTTTGGATGACTTGTGGGTAAAGGAATATTAACATCAGGGCTTGAAGTATTATTCTGAACAGATGGTGCATTCTTAAAAGGAAAATTATTTTCATCAAACACCACATGCCTAGTGATAATGATCCTTTTATTAGGAATCAGAACCTTATATCTTTTGTACTGATCATTATATCTAAGGAATACACATGGCTGACTTTTGAACTCCGGTTTGTGTTTATTGTAAGGTTTTAAATAAGGATAACAGCAACATCCAAAAACCTTCAATAACGAGTAATCAGGTTTTTGCTTAGTCAAAACTTCAAGAGGAGACAGATAGTTAAGGGACTTAGTTGGAACTCTATTTATGAGGTAAGTGGCAGTGGAGAAAGCATGGTCCCAAAACCTTTGAGGAACAGAAGAATGAGCTAAAATAGACAAACTAGTCTCTACAATATTCCTATGTTTCCTTTCAGCACAACCATTTCGCTCAGGGGTGTAAGGACAAGACATCATATGATGTATTCCATTTTCAAGCAAAAAATTGGTTAAGGGCTTATATTCAGTTCCTCCATCAGTCTGCAAGAACTTGATTTTCTATTGTATTTGTTTTCAACAAGAGTTTTGAAATGAATGAAGGCATCTGCAGTTTCAGACTTGAGCTTAAGAAAATATAACCAGGTGAATTTGGTCTTGTGATCAATGAAATTAACATAATATTTATGTCCATGAACAGAGATAATAGGAGAGGCCTCCCAAAGATCAGAGTAAACAAGTTCTAAAACATCATAGCTATTATTTTCATAACTCAAAAAAGGCAATTTATGACTTTTTCCCATCTGACAAGAAGAACATGGAGTTTTTATTTCATTATTTAAAACGGAAAGATTACAAGGCTGAGGTTTTAT
This sequence comes from Phtheirospermum japonicum, assembly GCA_014905375.1. Classification (NCBI taxonomy): domain Eukaryota; kingdom Viridiplantae; phylum Streptophyta; class Magnoliopsida; order Lamiales; family Orobanchaceae; genus Phtheirospermum; species Phtheirospermum japonicum. Next base: position 547,609 of record BMAC01000195.1, read on the forward strand.
TCTTGATGCTGGACAAATAGATTTTCTTGCTAGCAGATGAGGGATGATCTTGAACAAGGTCAAAGCTGTAAAGAGCATTCCTAAGATTGCCTTGAATGAGAGTCTGGCCTGAGGTTTTGTCCTTCACAAAGCAAACAAGAGGGTGAAATTCAAAAAATACATTGTTGTCTTTAGCAAACTGTGAAACACTAATAAGGTTCTTAGTGATATGAGGAACATGCAGCAGATTTTTAAGGACAAAGGAATGAGGTGAGTTATGGTCAGCCTTAAACATAGAAGAGCCAATACGAGAAATAGGCAAACCTGAACCATTTCCAATTTCAATCTTGTCTTCACCAAAGTATTCTGATGCTGTGTTCAGATTGCTAAGGCTAGAGGTGAGATGGTTTGTTGCTCCAGAATCAGGCAGCCATGATACATCTTGGGAAGTTTCAGAACCAGGTCCAAAGGAGCTGAGATTGGATAGGTTAACCATGCATTGATAGTTTTGGTAGCTTGAAAAACCATTCTTGCTGTTTTCAGAAGCTGAAAGACCTTGATCAAGTCTATTATAGCATTTATCAGCTGTGTGTCCATTATACTAACAAATTTGGCACCTGACAGTGTTGTAGGAGTTTGTCCTACCACCTCTTCCTCTGTAGTTTCCCCTAAAATTGCCTCTTGTTCCTCTGAAACCTCCTCTAGCATTGATGTTCCTTTCTCAATTTCCTTGATGAGTAACCACCTCTGAAATTTCCTCTTGAAAAGGATTGAGATGCAAAATTTGCAGATCATTTAAATCCATCAGCATTAAACCCATTTGCTCTCTCAACTCTACTTTCAAATGTCAGCAAAAGAGCTTGAGCTTCTCTCAATGAGCAAGGAGGGACTCTTGAGTTGATGGAAACTGAAACAGGATCATACTCAGAAGACAATCCATCAGGAATGGATGAAATTTGATCATCATCAGTAGATGTTTGTTCAGCAGCAGCCAATCCATCATACCTAGCTTTGACCTTGTTGAGATACTCCCTCATAGACATATTTCCCTTCTTTAAGTTGTGTAGCTGGGACTTATATTGCATAACCTTAGCCCTAGATTGAGTGGTGAAGTCCAACTCAAGAGATTTCTAGATTTCAGAAGAGGTGTTCAATCCAACAGTATTTACCAACATGGTTTCAGAAAGAGAACTCAGCAGCCATGAAACAATCAGCTGATCTTGTTTCATCCAGATAACATATTAAGGTGAAGAGATTTAAGGGATTACCTCTTGGAGATGAAGCAGCATCTCCGGTAAGGAATCCTTCTAGTCCATAACCTCTTGCTGTAGCTAGGACCTGATGCCTCTATAATAAATAGTTTAATTCAGACAACTTTATTGTGATGAGTTGTGGTTGAATGATTTTGCTTGTTGTAAGTGGTGATTCACCAGATCCCGAAGCCATGGTTGATATTCAAGGCAGATGATTTTGACAGCACATTAAGTAAAAAGATAAAGAGTAAAGGTAAGGTATAGAGACGGGTTTGAATCAACCCGCTCTGATACCATAATAGGAAATCATTGTTGCATAAAGGCTGAAGAAAATCTTAAACAAAACTGTCGACATTGCAGATTACACAGAAATGGATGAAGGCTATATTGAACTATTACAAACCGTAAAAGTGATGGATAAAAATATACACAAAAAGAAAACCCTAGAACAATACAAGTGCTACAATAATATAGGAAAAAACATGGGACAAAATACACAGCTGTAATCAGCAAAGCACAGCAAATAAGAGCCACCAATTTTCCAACGGTCCATCAGCCTTTTCTTCTTGTATATGCATGGATGATGTGCATTTGCATGGAATGATGCATGCTAATAAAACCGGATTTTAAGAATAAAATAAATATTGGAACAATCATGATTTCACATCAAAATTCCACCAACTTAAAATTCATGGGACCAAGATTATATTAACTCAAAGGATCAATATTGCAAAAACTCAAATTTTAAAGGTAAAAAATTGCTACCTCCATGGCTCATCAAGAAAAAACAGAAGAAAAAAAAGACTGAATTACCCGAATTCACAGTAATAAACCGTGTGTGTATATATATCACTCATATATATTAATGCAAAATCCTCCTAACCTATGTGTCTACTTCGTATGCTTCATTTGGCAAATAAAAAATTTTGGTGCTTCATTTGCTTATGTCTCATGCGAACCTAATATCTACCTAATTTAGTATTTTTATTTTTATTATATCTTATCTAATTTAATTATTTTATTATATTTTTTCTTATTTAATAACTTTCTTTGATTATCCTATATAAAAATATAAATAAGTCATATATAATTAGTAGATAAGATCTAAATTAGTTATTTTAATTAAAAGACAAACTACATATGAAATAATTTTAATTACAAAAAAAAATCTTATTATGAAAATAATTAATAAGTTTTATTGATAATAGAATTTAAAATAATTTTATTTTTGGAGTTTCAAATATTCAATATAGGTAAAATATAAGTTATTTATAATTCTCTAAGTATGTAACTAGATATTAGTAATGTGTTCAATCTAAACATAAATATTAAGTTATACACTAATAATTAATAAACATTAATTAGACACCAGTACAATGCGACAAGGGTTGAGAGTATGATATTTTTTGAATATCTCAAAGTATGTACCTAATAATTATTAATGAATTTATTCTAAATATTTATATATAAATAATTTAATAATAATTAATAAAATAGATGTTAGACACGGGTTTTAAATATGACACCTTTTGAATTTTTGTAAGTATGTAACTAAGATTATTAATAAAATTAATTTAAACATCAAATAAAAAATTATTTAATATTTATAGTAATTAATAAATAGATTAGACATGTACAAGGCACGAGTTGAGAATACATTATTTTAATTTTTTATAGATTTAAAGTTTTGTAATTATCACAAATAATTTTTATATTTATCTTTTGATAAGTCCCGTGTAATACACAGGTGTTAAACAAGTATATATTAATACAAAATCCTCCTAGTTTATGTGTCTGCTTCGTATGCTTCGCTTGGATAATAAAAAACTGTAGTACATCAGTTGCTTATGCGTCATCCGAGTCTAATATATACATAATTTAATATTTTTCTTTTATTGTATCTTGCCTAATTTAATATTTTATTTTTTATTATATTTAGCTTAACTTAATAGTTTTCTTTTATTATATTTTGTCTAATTCAATAAGTTTCTTTTATACTCCTAATATAAAAATATAAATAAGTCATATATAATTTATAGATAAAATATAAATCTCTATTTTAGTTTTATCATCAGTTATGGATTCGAATCTAAGATATTTATTCAATCTTTTTGACCAAATAAATTATTTTAATTAAAAGACAAATTACATATGAAATAACTTTAATTAAAAAAAAAACTTATTTATGAAAATAATTAATAAATTAAATTTATAATATAAGTTGAAATAATTTACTTTTGAAATCTTAAATATTCTGTATAGGTGAATTATGATATATTTGCAATAATTGGAATAAGTAACCAAATATTAGTAATGAATTCAATCTAAATATAATTAAAATTATATAATAATTAATTAATATTTATTAGACAATGGCACAATGCGAAAAGGCTTGAGAGTATGTCACCTTTGAATTTCTCAAAGTATGTAACTATAATTATTAAAATTAATCTAAACATAAAAATATAAAATGAGTTATTAATAATTAATTGATAGATTAGAGACGAGTTGAGAATGTGACATCTTTTGAGTTTTTATATGTAAATATAATTATTAAAAAATTTAATCTAAACAATAAACTATAATATTGATTAATAATTATAATAGTAATTAATAAATTGAATAGAGCACAGGAACACATCTTTTCAATTTTTTATTTTAAATTTAAAAAAATTTTAATTTTCACAAATATTTTTTATATTCAGTTTTTTATATATCCCGTGTAATACACGGGTGTTAAACTAGTGTATATACAAACATATGTATATGTATATATATATATATATATATATATATATANTATATATATATATATATATATATATATATATATATATATATATATATATATATATATATATATAAATATATATATATATATATATATATAATTAGAACTAATCAAATTGATCCATTCATTTAATTATATCTAAGGTACATAATTGACATTAGGTTCACATATAAGGTAATGGTTGGATTTATCAAATCGAAAACCAACCGCCAAGTTATATGAGAAGTTTTATTAGTTTAGTTTTCTTAATCACTCTCTGGATGTTAAAATTTTCTTAAGTGTATTGGACCGCTGATTAAAAATATAAAAAACTAAAAACAAGTAAACATTGTATGATAATGCTTATAAAAATTGTTTTGAAATTAAATGTTGAAATAAAATTATATATATTCTTCATTCATTTCCTTAAGTGAGTGTGTGGTACTTGTTTTGAGTTTCCAAATGGCGTCTCAAATGGGCATTTGTCTTCTTTAACTTATCAATAAGCAGTCTATTCTTTTTTTTCACAATCTTAGTGATAGATGACATATCTATCTCTTTCCCCCTTTTAATTTGATTTTCTTCACCCAATTGATCATTCCGAGTGAAAACCACCAATGACATTGTCATCATATTCTCTAAGCTAATAAAAGATGAAGAGATGACCGAGGAGACTTGTGGAGCAGACTCGCAAGTCAGATTTCCTGACTTAGAAAAGGGATACCTGAATTGTCTGGTGCTTGTTATACGATCCTTATATTTTTTTAAATTCTTAATCATGTCCCACACATGATCGTATTCCCAACCTGATTTATCTTAGGATCTTCCATTAAAAACACCTTGTCTTGTTGTAATTGTAAGTAGTTGTAAATACTTAAAGTTGTGTTAAAATATCAAATTCAAGATTGAAGATTTAATCTCTTAATACTCATAATATCTTCATTATTTGAAGCACCGCTTTGATGCCTCTTTCTACTGTTCTTATGCACTCATGGAGTCTTTGTTGCTTTCTCGATGGGGCCATCGATTAGTTGGCTGGTTCACCCTAATAATGGTTTCAGGAGAGATTCCATGTCAACTCGATATATGATGATGTCTTCGCTATCATTAACACTTAAGAACATTAGACATTCTTACAAAAAAGTTAAATACAGTATATGTGAAATATAAATACAAAAGCATAAGATGCTGTGAAAGCAGGCACGAATCATGTCTCTATTTATATCCAAAATTCTCACATTTCTCAATCATTTGAAATGGATGTGACTACACTATTCAACTACATTTACAAGATTCTCACGCTTCTCAACAATCTGAAACAGATGTGACTACACAATTCCACAACTCTTACAAGATTTCCAAGTTTCTCAACCATTTGAAATAGATGTGATTACACAATCCTGTTACTCTTATAAGATTTACACACGCTTCTCAACCATCTGAAACAAATATGTATACACATTCCACTAATATATAAATAAATAGTATATTGTGGGTTAGTATATGGTCACTTATATGTTATAACATACTTTTCCAACAAAAAAAATCATCTCTCAAAATCTCAATTTCAATTTTAATAACTCTTCCTCTTCCACTTCATTTGCAAAATATAAAGGTAATAAATCATCTTCGTGAGAAATGAGGAATGGTATGTCATAAACTACTACTAACAACTTGATCCTCCTACACTTTCTTAATCAACAAAACTACCAAGTAATACATGTGACGATTGAGTTCCAAGATATATCGTCATTAATCGTGATTATGAGATTATTAATCGTATGTATTTACAATGATTACTTTGCAAGAAATCTGCTGTATAGTGTGACCATGATTCAAAGGAGATATTTGATATCTCGATCATTATTCCTTCGCATTGTTGATCCATTTAAAGATCATAACCACTACTCTCAATAACGAGTGATCACAATTGTGGGCTTTGATTATCACCTATGAAAATTATAACATCAGTGTTTCATATATTAGCATGTGATGTACTAGTAGATACAACAAATGGGTATGTTAGAATAGGTGATTCCATTGCAATTTAAGACATAACGAGATTTTGTTAAACAATAATAGAAGTATTTACAGGCCAATACTTGATGATGCCAATAACAATTGATATTGCAAGACTACTATACATTGGTGAAAATGTGATTTTTGAGAATACTGGGTAGTTTAGACTACATGCACTAGATGTGAAAAATTATTCTACCTCGTAGGCAGAACAATATACATGACATAGTAAAATCCTACGATCATTCTCGAAATTGTAGTGAAATATGATCTTTGCATATGTCATACTTATTCCGGTTTTACAGGCACTAACAATGATATCAACGTATTTGAGTCATCTCATCTTTTCTCTAAACCCACTCAATTATGTATTGATCCTCCATTTCATTATGTAATTCAAGGAAATGTATATAATAAGAGTTGTTATTTAGATGATACTATATATCCAAAAATCATTGTGAAAATACTTCATGAGACACATAGTCTGAAGAAAAGTATTTTTGCGATGAACAAGAAGCATGCAAAAACACATAGAACGTGCATTAAGAGTTCTCCATTCGCATTCCATAATTAAAGCAGGACCACCACATTATTGGAGAAAAGAAGTGCAATATGACACAATGATTACATGTATAGTTTTCAATAACATGAAGTCGGAGGTTGAATGTGATTTAAGTGCATCAACTGAAGTGCATTAGAGAGGCCACCATCGAAGGTCAAAATATGATTGATGAAAATACCAAATTTCAAGGATTTATATCTCGATATAAACAAATAAGGAATAAAGATTCTAACTCGCACTTTACAATGCATTAATTGGACATCCCTGTGAGGAGTTTATTAATTTCGAGTGAGCATTATTGTGTGTTTTAATGTAATTTTCTTTTCAAGTAGTGTGATTTTTCTTTATTACAAATAAATAGTTTATTTAATAATTTGTATACATTTATTTTGTATGAAACTAGTGATCGATATTATTTTCTTTATACTTTTCACGATTTAAAAAATCTAAGAGGTCAAATTTACAATGATAAATATATAAATACTATTGAAAAAATATATAAGTAAATAGCGTGAAATGAACAATAACGAGGATGTTCTTTTGAGTTTAATATGAGTTTATTGGTTGAAGATAAAGTAACGTTTGATTAAGTCACTGCATATTTGGTTTCAAAATGAATCTTTCGATTGAAGATGGATTGAGTGTCTTAAAAGAATTGACAATAATATCATAATTATTTTAGGGTGAAAAACAGAAAATTAGCTAGGCTGCAGGAAATTACTATTTGACGGTGAATCATAAAAAATGGTTAACTACAAAAACTACCATGAGGTTTACAAAAATAAATAATTTTCCTAAAATTTCAAATACCCATAATATATGTTTTGCAAAAATGCACACTCATAACTATTTATAAGTTAGATAAAAATTCAAAAGTAATATTTTAAATTTCATTAGTAAGTAATATTTATAAGGGGGTCTTGAAAAAAAAGGGAATGACAATTGTAAGACAAATAGTCCAGCCTATTTTCAATGAAATTTTGTCCAAATTAAACATTAAGGTCAAAATATCCTTGAATAACCAGTTGAGGATTAATAATCATGTCAGAATTGTTAGAAGTTTGTCCTAAAGTTTCTCTAAGTGTGTCGTTGGGTTTCAACCTTGATCTCTTCTTTCATGAAACCCCTCCATGATTGAGCTTATTACATCTCACTCCTCTTATCTCTCAAAGTTCCCTTTATGCCTTATTTTGTTTTGTTTATTTTTGCGGATCCCGTCACTTGTTCACTTCACAGTTACAGTGCGATCTTTATGTTGTGACCATGTGTCCTCTTCCACTTGATTCTGAGCCAGACATTCGTTATGGAGGAGGATCTGGGGGATTCGTACACCCATTTATCCCTAAACAAGATAGAAAGTACAACAATATCCACTGGCAATATCATTTCCAATGAGTTCTATACCTCCTCGTGTCTAGTTGGTAAGATCTTGGCCCTGCGCATGATTATCTACAACCAAATTGCTCGTCTATTAAAGGAAATGTAGAACCTAAAAGGCAAGTTCTCATACAAGCCTCTGCATGATAACATTGTAAGAAAATGAGAATTTGGATCGTTTGAATTATTTCTTGGAAGCTATGTCGAAACTCTAAGTATCATGTACTTAGAATGTCAAAACATATACTAAGAGAGGTTTTAGAATTCAAAAGTTCCTTTTACTTTAAATTAATTTAATTAAGAACTAATTTTCATTTGGTTCTCTATTTTGCAGATGTAGTTACACGCGCCCAGCTGGAATGAAGGTTTCGAGATTATGAAATATACGGATCCAACAAGAAATATATATGGATTCTCAAGATCACAGCTAGATTCGAAATGATCTTCAATAAGAAAAGATCGTGCAGATTCTTTAAACTCAACAAGAATGGAGGAGTCCAAATTACGTATAAGGAAAGAAGAACTAAAGAAGGAAACAAAATTCTATTAGGATTCTAATTCCTAAGGCGGTTATTGACCAAAAGGCCAAGTCGCCTAGCCCATAAAGAAATCTACCATACACAAGGAAATCGTCCTATATAATGTATAAATAGTAGATATGATTCATTGAAAATGTACTTCATATTCTTGAGCTTTAAGAGAACGTAAGAACACTCGAACATTATTATATTTCATATTTTAGGGTTTTGTATTATAGATAATATTTTGACATTAGCTATAATATTAAATAATAGGTTTTATATTTTTCTTTAAGGACCTAGTGATTCGAGCTCATCCAAAGGTTTTCTCAGTCGTTATTCAAATTATAGCTATCTGAACTATTAATATTGTCTCCACCACCTGTTATTCAATATCTTATGATAGTGATCTTTGCACTTATTTGGTACCACTGAAATAAGATAAAATCTGAGAGTGTCACTTGATCCTTCTATAATAGTGATTATGGCGAACAAAATCTTAATGGAGTTTAATTCCTCTCATTTATGGCTCGAGCGACTTCCTACTTGTCTCTTCACATCCCACATCTTCACCGCCTCTTCAGAGGTCTCTTGTATTTGTTTTTGTAAATTTGATAGGTCTATGGATGTTGAAATAAGTATCGGTAAATCGATGTTAAGTCCAGTGTTAAAACACCAAAACTAACATCAAACAGAATGTAAATAAAAAGCAGCGGAATAAATCGAAACTAAAAGAACACAGCAATTTAAAGTAATATATTACTTTAATTCTTTCAAGATCAAATACAAAGTATAAAGTAATATATGAAAACAATAACATCAACACTATGATACTAAAATACTTGTCGCCATGAAAGGATGATCTTCTCCGTTGGTCACGCAACTTCAAAGATGTATGGATCTCGGATGGTGGCTTAAAGTACTCCTCATGCTTGTGTTCTTCTGTTCGTGCGTTGTTCTTCTTCTTCTTGTCCTTGCTGCGTTCCAGTCGCGTTTTTAACAAGACTCATTCTTGTCTTAAATAGACAAGAATCCTAATCTTGGTAAACAAGTAAACTAATTCTAAACTCAATCTAGGAAACTAAATAAAATTCTAAACACAATATAGGAAACAAATCTAGCGTCCTAATATATTTTGAGCCCTAAAAGGCAAATAACTACAAAAGGAAAATAAGGAATAATTGCCAAGAATAGAATTCTAAAAAATCTCCCCCTTTTGCCTTTCTGGACAAAATTAGCAAGACACACCAAAATATTTAAAAACTCACCCTAAACTTTAAACTCCCCCTAAACAGATAATTCATGTTCAAAATTACAAAACATAATAAATCCAAATAAACATTATTTCAACACATTAACACACAAGAAATTAACGGCTGCGAGTCCTCACAAAACGACGAGGGGAAGGCCCTTCATCCCTAGCTTTCCTCTTTCCTATGGCAAAGCGAGCCACATCCTCATCACTCTCTGTAGACTCTTCTGCATCAGCAGCTGTAGTATCATCAGCACCTGCATCATCCCCATTGCCATCCTCATCCTCATCCGCGTCTTCTCCATCCTCTCCCCCTTTTTGGTCAGAAAGCAAAAGAGCTTCGACAAATGAGTCTCTAAGCGCCTGCAACTATAGAACCTGAGCTTGAAACCGGTCAATTTGATGACTAAGTAAAGCCACCTGGGCTCGCACCACCAGAGCAGAAAAATAAACCGTGTTAGCAACACCAGAACCGTCACCAGAAGCCCCAGCAGTCCGAGTAGGCGCCTGCCATGGAAGATCAACGATGCGCGCCCAGTTGTATGCTGACCCCGTAAAGAAAACCATTTTGCCTCTCCAAAGAAAACGTCATCCTCATGAGGCCAAAGCCTTGATTTTCAAGCAAGCTGAAGGAAAACGGAAGGAAGATATTGCTCGAGTCGTGGCAAGCCGGGTGACCACATCAAACACGTGCTAGCCAAGATTATACTTGATGCCTCGGCCTAGTTTGAACAGAGATTATGCTTGAGAATTCGTGACAACCGTAGCATTCTTTGTTGGAACCCAGTTACAAATAGCCACCTTGTGCAAGACAGAGTACGGGAAGGATAAGCGCGTGCTAAGCAACTGCTCACGCCACTCTTTAAGCAACCCACCAGACAAAAACTCAATCACCTCATTCATATTATCCACAGTCGAATCACCATGATACATCTCAGTCCCAATCAGGTCATTAATCAAATCATGGGTAAAAGAAAAAATCCTTCCACGCACAAAAACTTTCCCAAAATTCATAGACTTAGGATTAACGATGGAAGGCATCATATTTGCATAAAACTCCAACACAACATCTCGCACAAAAGGCATGGCAGTGGACACACTAGAGTACATACCTTTGCTTTCAAATAATGCGATCAGATCTGCCTTTTGAAGACGTCCACCGGGACTTGACGTTCATCAATCATTCCACGGAGATGATATCCTGGAAACATCTCCTCAGCCTCTCTGGTCAAAACTTGGAAGAAGCTGGAATCATGTCTTCAATTTCAACATCCCATAGCGATGAATTATCAGAAGATTTCTCAGACTCAGCTGAGTGGATCGGTGCATTCTCAGAAGCAGCATTTTTAGAATCAGAGCTGGAGGATGAAGCTGGAATAGCAGCAGGCAGTATTAGGTTTGGTGACACAACACCAGAACCAAAATGAGTTTTTTGGGCAGCTCTCCGGACCTTCAATTCAGACAGCATAGCAACAATCAACTCATCAGCATAGCAGCAATCATCTCATCATCATCGAAATCAGGAGAGTAGTCATACTCGGCCTCCGGCTGAGTCGTATTCAACAGAGTCAAGGAAGGGTCGGCGACCAACGGGGGGGAAGAGCTTGCAACCTCACTGTGAAAAAATCTACAATAGTGAAAGGGGGGTCAAAATAGCTTGAATCATCAGAAACTGGAAGATTTTTAATGTCAGCCAGACGAACAGGAGGCTTCTTCTTGTCGGTCAGACGCACAGTCTATTTCCGGCGAGGCGCAGGGGATGTAAAAAATCGTGGAGCAGAAGAAAATGATGGCGCGACAACTGACTCCGGAGGCACATATTCTTCATCATCAGAGTCCGTCGTGACTGTAACCTCCTCAACCATGTTCATGTCCTCAATGGGCACATGGCAATGGAATTACCGCTGGAGTTGTTCTCGAAGGGATATTTTGAAGCCGGTGTGATTTTCTCAGATTTGAATTGTCGATCGGCCCAAAGATGTTGGTAATGAACGAAAAATTTGACGGATTGTCTACATCGGTTTTGTTGCCCATCTGCCCGGGGGCAAGCTGAGTGACCGAAATGGCGTCGACGGCGATGGCAATAGAAACTAAGTCATGTCCAGTGGCTGATGACGGACCACCAGTAGGAGTTGCAACTGCTGATAGGATTGATGACACAACACCACCAATCTCAGTACGGATGTCCATGGCGGTGTATCTCAACAAGTTCACCGGACCCTGTTCACCGGCGGGGCGGCACACTCCCGCTGGAAGCTCAGAAACTTTTCTAGGTGACAAAGTGTTCGACATACTGCAAGTAATTTGGAAGAAATCACAGAGAAGAGTAAAATCAAAAGAGAAAATATTATGTCGTTGGAGTATCGTGTGTTGTTGGTAGTAGAGTTGAGAGAGAGAGAAGAAGGTAAGAATCCCTAGCTTTTCAATTTGGTGTAAAAATGACCGTTGTAGGGAATGAATTGGGTGAATTAAAATAAACCGAAGAAAAGAACCCACTATCACAACTACATATTTCACCACCAAAAAAGATTTCTTTCCTAAAACAAATATCCCCACTCCTTTTCAAAATAGGACACAAGGTTTCAAGCCTAATTAAACCACTAACTCCTTTTGGGAATTAAAATCACAAATCTCAATTACATATAAAACCGAGATAGAGCTAGGTTTAAAAACCATCACCATAGTTGAATGAATTCTTTGCAAAACAAATTTTCACTCTTCAAATTAACCCCTTATTACTGGTCCAATCTACAAATTTTAACACCACTGAAATATTTGGTTAGCAAAATTCATAACATGATTAAGAGAATCAAGGGAAAGACGCAAGTACAAGCAACAAAACACAAAGCAAAATGGCATCCTCACAAATTATGAATGTCCTAATTGATGCCTAATAATCATGACCTAAAAAAAATAAAAATACAACAAATGATTTAGGTGACATGATCAGTATTGCTTTTATGTGATGACATTATAACTAACATTACTTCAGGTGAAATCAATGAAAATAGACCCCTTAACCCGAGTTAATGACTACGTCAAAATCACTCAAGGAGGTGAAAATTAAAGATTGGACTTTATCCAGATATTCATTATCTTTTCAGTAACTTTTAGAAAGAAACTTACTTATCTTTAGCAATTGCTATAAAAATTAACAACCCTTCTTTTTGGATCTGGGAGAAAACTAGTTTCTACAGGAAAGTTCCACAATCACCAAAACGAAGAGGTTAGTCTTTTTGCCACCACTTTTTATCACAACACATGACCTTTCTGCACTTCAATCAGATCCAGATGTCACAACTGATGACAGTTTAGGTGTCATGATATTAAAACTAACACCGACTTAAACAATGCACATTCCAAGATCTCTTCTCAAACGAGAGAAGGTATCTATATGTAATGCCTTTGTGAGGATGTCAACAAGTTGATTATCAGTTCCTATGTGCGCAAGATTAACTATCTTTCTCTCAACCAAGTCACGAATAAAGTGGTACCTTATGTCAATGTGTTTGATTCTTGAGTGCTGGACCGGATATATCGAGATATCAATGGCACTGGAATTATCACAGAGCACAGTCAAAACTCTACTATGTAGACCATAGTCCTCTATCATTTGGTTCATCCAAAGCAACTGTGTGCAAGCATTTCCAGCTTTAATATACTCGGCTTCAGCTGTAGAGATAGAAATGGAATTTTACTTTTTACTATACCATGAGATAAGGTTGTTACCCAATAAAAAACAACCCCCAGTGGTACTCTTTCTATCCACAACATCCCCAGCCCAATTTGAGTCCGTATATCCCACAAGTTCAGTACTCGTCTCCTTAGTATACCAAACGCCCAAATCACTTGTACCAGCTACATACCTAATGATTCATTAAACAGCTTTTAAATGTGATTCTTTAGGATTTGACTGGTACCTAGCACATAGACACACACTATACATAATATCAGGCCTACTAGCCATCAAGCATAAGAGACTCCCCATCATGCTCCTATACAAGGTGTTATCAACACTAATACTAACATCATCTCTAGACAGTTTCATGGTTTTGCCTAACGGTGTTTTCTTATGCATATCATTCTCTAACCCAAAATTCTTAAAAATATTCTTAGCATCTTTGGATTGAGAGAGGAAATACCGTCATCCAACTGTATAATTTACAAACCAAGAAAGTAAGAGAGGCTACCTTCTATACTCATCTCGAATGTGTCAGACATTCTCGTAATAAACTCACTCACCACCTGCTCATTAGTGGATCCAAAGATTATATCATCCACATAAATTGGACAATAAATGTGCTTATTTGGTTTAAGAAGAAATAAGGTTTTGTTAACTTCACGACGTCTAAAATTTAAGAAAAGTAAGTGCTGAGTCAACCTTTCGTACCAAGCTCTAGGAGCTTGCTTTAAACCATACAAAGCCTTTTTTAATTTTAAAACAAAATCTGGTTTGTGATGATCAACAAACCCTTTAGGTTGCTCAACATATACTTCTTCACTTAAAACTCCATTAAGAAAAGTACTTTTTATATCCATTTGATGTAGAGACATTTTCATATAGCATGCAACAGCAAGTAGAAGTCTTACCGATTCAATACGAGCAGCTGGAGCAAACGTCTCATCAAAATCAATACCCTCAATTTGAGTGTATCCTTGTGCAACCAATCGTGCCTTATTTCTCACAATATTGCCCGCCACATCCATTTTGTTCTTGAAGATCCACTTCGTACATGTAATATGTGAGTTTTCTGAACGAGGAACTAAGTCCCAAACCTCATTCTTAGCGAATTGATCCAACTCTTCTTGCGTGGATTTTATCTAAAACTCATCTTTAAGAACATATTCTACACGCTTCGGTTCTGTTTTGGAAAGATACAGAGATTCTCAAATTTGAGAACAGTTAGTAGATAAGCACACGAATCTTACCATCTCTCTGAAGTTTATTTTTTGCTTTCTTATACTTCGTTAATCAAGAACTCCAATGATTTGTCTCGTAGGATGGTTCCTCTGAATTCTCGAGGGAATATCCCTTTGATGTAAGTCAATCTGACCATCTGGTTCTTTCTCATCTGAGTCTGAGTCTGATTCTGGAGCAGCCTGAGTTGGTGTCAAGATTGGTGTCATGTCATCATTACCATCACCACCTGCATCTTCAGTTTCTTCACCTACAGTTTCATCTATAACAACCGTAACATTTTCTTGAGGATTCTGATCATAAACCAGATCATTGTCCTCAGCAGGTTTAACACCACTAATCATATCATCAAACTTGACATTTACTGACTCAACCACGAAACGTGTTCTAAGATTATACACTCTATATGCATGACTATTTCGAGAATATCCCATTAAAATGCATTTATCACTCTTTGAGTCAAGTTTTGCAAGATGATTCCTATCATTTAGCACATAACAAATGCATTCAAAAACATGAAAATAGCTCAAATTTGGCTTTTTGCCCGAAAACAATTCATAGGGAGTAACACAAGACCCAAGTCTGAAATACGCCATATTGATTATGTGGCATGCAGTATTTATTGCTTCCCCTCAAAAACATTTTGCAATCACATTTGAAATACGCATAGTCAGTCATTTCTTTAAGAGATCTATTTTTGCGTTCGACTATCCCATTTTGTTGGGGGTGATGGGTGATGAGAATTCATGAATTATACTTACCTTGGAACAATAATTCAAAAAAGACACATTTTTAAACTCTATTCCATGGCCTGGCCTTATTCTACCTATACTCACACCAAAATGAATACACAACTTTTTTACAAGTTTATTAAACTCTTCGAAAGCCTTAGATTTTTCTTTTAAAAATTGTACCTATGTAAAATGAGAAAAATCATCTACAATCACAAGTACATACCTCTTACCACCAAGACTTTCTATTTAAAGCAGACCCATAAGATCCATATGAAGAAGTTCGAAACAGTTTGATGTAGTGAGACTTTGCACATTTGGATGAGATACCCTGACCTGCTTCCCTTTTTTACATGCTTCGCAAACTGGAATGATTTTAGTGTTGAGCTTAGGTAGTCCATTCATAGCTTCCTTCTTGACCAATCTTTTCAACATCTTGTAGTTGACATGCCCAAGCTTTTGATACCACACCTAGGCATCACTCAATTGAGATAGTTTGCAGAACACATCACCATTGATTTGGTAGCAACTTTCGGAAGTCCTCTGACCAGTAAGGATACATGCATTGCCTTTGTCATAAACTTCGCACTTTTCATGAGTGAACTTGACACTGAACCCACCATCGCATAGTTGGCTAATACTTATCAAGTTCGGAGTTAAGCCTTCAAAAAGCAATACATTTTCAAGCTTTAAAATACCAGGAACATGAAGGGTTCCTTGACCAATGATTTAGCTATTCGCATCTCCACCGTACTTCACTTTTCCTCCTTGAAACTCGACAATGTTTGAAAGTAGATCTTCCGAGCCAGTCATGTGTTTAGAGCATCCACTTTCGAAGTACCAGGCTCCAGGAATGTGAGATTTCAGTTATGAATAGATCATATTGCATTTGATCTCGTCCTTCTTGACCTAGACCTGTTTGACTCTGGTTTCAGTTTTGGTGTTAGGAACACGGAAACTGTCACGGAACTCAGCAGTCAGTTTTGACCTTTTAAACAGATTTGTTTGCCAACAATCTTCCAGCAGAATGGTCGGATGTGACCTCGTTCACCACAGTGATGACACACATATCGTCTTCTTCTCTTTTTTTGGCGTCTGATATTTTCCAATTTTTGTCTTGATTCTGGCATTTGTTGATCAAATTTGTATCCAATCCCATGTTTGGATGAATCATGGATACTTAATTCCAGAATTTCGTCGAGCATAGCCTTACCCTTGTTGAGGTTCGAGAGGGTTTCTTGGATCTTCTTCAAGTCAGTCTTCATGCGTTCTAGCTCTGTATCTTTTCTAGTGAGTGACGACTCCAATCGAACAATTATATTGAGTTGATCATCCTTTTCGTGAGTCAGTTTGTCCGTCTTGATTGTAAGATCCTTGACTCTGAGCAGCTGTTTACCCTAGCTTGCAAATAGTTCGTCATGCTTAATTTTTAGCCTCTTCTATCTGTCAGGTGTTTCCTCAACTTCTGCATTCAAGCACCAGGTGTTGGGTTTGTTGTTACCAACACGAATGTAGTCATCCACACAACATTAGAAAACAAAGCTGAAACAGCTTTAGATGTATTAGAATCGTTGTCCTCTTCATTGAACTCTTTTGCAATCAAGTTCTTCTTTTTTAGAGTATTTGCACATTCATTTTTATAATGTTCCCAACCTTTACATTCATGACATTGAACTTCATTAAGAGGCTTTCGGGAACTAGAGGTCTTAAATTACGAAGATGAGGACTGGAATTTAGCAAGTGTACGCCCTGATGATTTTGGTGTTGGCGTCTTTGACTTGAATTTTGAAAAGGATCTTCTAATATTGTTTTTCCTCTTCAAGTACTTGTTAATCCGTTGAGAGACAAGAAACACTTCTTCTTCTCCAAGTGTGGTAGCATCAACCTTCTCTAGTAGCTCTCTCCAATCAATATCTTCATCGTCATCAGAGTTAACATCGGAAGTTATTTCTTTTGAGTTGGAACCAAGATGTCCCATCTCAAACGTCTTGAGTGAGCCTACTAAAGCATTTAAGTCTAAATCGTCAGTGTCTTTTGCTTCTTCAATAGCTGCCACTTTGATGCTGAATTTTTTCGAAATGGATCTTAACAACTTTCCCACAAAACGTGAGTTAATCACACCTTCACCAAGTTCTTCATATTCGTTGGTAATTTCTGAGAGTCTCATAACATAGTTGATGATGGGTTCTTTCTCGTCCATCCTCATAGACTCAAAAGTAGCAGTCAACATCCTCAGCCTTGATTTCTTGACATTATGAGTTCCTTCACATACCCTTTGCAACGCATCCCATGCATCTTTTGCCGATTCGCACTTTTTGATCACCTTGTAGTAGCTTGAATCAACATAGCCATAGAGAGTGTTGATAGTCTTGGAGTTCCAATTTGACAAGATGTTGAGGATATTATTCTCGACAATATTCCTTTTTGTATGTTTGATTTTCTTGGACTTTGATTTATTTAGGAGTCTAGATTTACTTCCTAAAGGTGGTTTAGGATTTTATTTAGTTTCCTTATTTTTAGTTTAACTTGTTTATCAATACTAGGAGTCTTGATTATTTATAAGGATGAACGACGCAAATGACAAATAGACATGGAAATTAGGTTTGAAGGCAAGTGCACTGGGCGTACTCAAGAAAGCGGAACACAAGACCTACTTGGAGCTACAAGTCAGAGTCAAGAGATCTTCAACGTTGCGTAACCAAAGGAGGAGATCGGATCATTCGTAGCAACAAGTATTTGTGTATCAAATTTTGATACACTTGTTTTTCATATATTACTTAAACATTTTGTAATTGTTCTTGAACGATAAAGTAATATAGTTTTTGGGTTTGTATACCCATGTGCATAAATACTTTTACTTACGGACTAAAAGTTTAATAAGTGTGTTCATTTATTTTTATTTCGCTGCCATTCAATACTTCTCTGGTTGGTGTTATCACTGGTGTTACTTACCATCAATCATAACACCCATTGTATTGTAAGTTCACAATTTTTAAACTGGTTGATATTAAGACTGGTTGTCTATCATGAGACTTAACATCACGTTTCAAAATCACAGTTCTACAAAACTACAATTGGTACCAGAGTAGGGTACTTTACATTAAGTATTTTGATCCTTATTTGTTTTGTAGATTCATTAACTTATGGACGCTCAAGGGAATCCACGACCTCCTATTCTCAACGGACAGAACTACTCACTCTGGAAGCAGAGAATACGGTGGCATATCAAGAACATCGATGAACGAGCGTGGAGAACCATTGTAGTTGGATGGGAGAAACCACGAGTTACTGATGCTGATGGAGAAATCTTTTCCAAGAAAGAAATAGACTGAACCATTAATGAGATTGCGGATTCAAACTGGAACTTCAAATGCATCAACACCCTAAGGATTATTTGTCTCGAGAGAGCATATTATTTTTATCACAAGAATCAATCATGCAAGTATTGAAGAAAATCAAAATTAATTATGTGACAAAAATAAACGTGGTGTTCGAAGCAGATGCGAAGACTACCTATATATATAGCAGTTGAATATTCATCAGGACTTTGAACTTTCATTATAATTGTATGATATTCAGTTGCAGTGCATTCTGTGTGTATAAATTAATATTTTGTCTATATATATATATATATTTTAGATTAATCGTATTCCCTAATATATAATACAACATACATTTGGAGTTTGGACCACACAATTCAAACTAGTTTGACCAGATGCCTTCATTTAGTTCATTAGGGAGAGTGAGGATTATAAAAATGATGAGGAAATATTCTTGGCTATTTTTAAAAACAATAAATTATTTTGGATGATAAAACAATGATGAAATCATGACATCATTAACATCACAACAACTCCTCATCACTTTAATGAGAATTTTCCTTGGCAAAATTACACAAATGGCAGAATCTATCCTAATCCACAAAACTTACAAAGAAAAAATGAAATAAAAGGAGAGAGAAAAAAAAAACCCAAAAATAATCCCTCCCATTTCAGGAACTAAGTTAATTGATTAACTGAACAATTCTAATAGTAATAACTTTGCGCTTAATTAACTAATTAATTATATTGCTTTGCTACAGACACTTTTCCCCATATCCAGCATTTCTAAGCAACGCCTGCCTTATGTCTTCCGAATCCAATACTGTCCTTTTCTTCAATTCCTGCAAAAATAAATATCATAACAAAAATTAATTAAAATGGTAAAATGAATTATGCAATAAATAAAAAAAATGTAGTAGTAATTAGTAAATACCTCTGAGCAAGAAGCTTGGAGTGAAAATTCATTAAAGCAGCTAATAACACACTGTTGAATTTCAAGGCCTAATGCTTCAAGTGTGGTCACTGTCGACAGCAACAAACCTTGTTTGGCACCACAGCATATCTCGATTCTTGTGTCTGCATTTCTCCTTTCCACATCAAACTGCAATCACAGTAATATTATTAGTATTTAATAAATTAAAATAACAGATTTTATTCTAATAAAAAGAAATTACAAAATACACCCACCTTGGGTGAATTTCTGACAACAATTTCATTAGGCTTGACATCATTGAATATGCTCATTGCGCTCAATTGGTTTGATCCCAAATGCATTTCCTTTTGCAATCCGTTGATCCTTTCAATCAACTCCTTCATGTAATCTATTGTGTCTCCAAGTATAGATGTTCTGTCCATCTGCCCAACATTAATTAATTAATTAATATGTTTTTTACTACTAAAGTTAATTAATTATGGTAAAACCAAAAAATAAAAACAAAATTACCTTGCTGATCTTGGGAACAACTGATCGGAGCATGGAGAGGCGGTCGTTGAGGCGCTTCCTCCGCCGCCTCTCCGCCATGAGATTCTTGGACGGCTGCCCGCTCACCTTCTTCGCTTTACTCTTCCTCTCACTCACCATTTGTGGGCCAAACCCCAGGTTGTAAGCACCGGGCATCTCGGGCAGGGGCTCCATCTTGCACGGGGCCCCGATGTCCATATTCTGAGCCCCCGGGCAGCCCAGGAAAAAGCGATTGTCAGCTTCCGGGCAGGCGTAAGGGACTGTTTGGGCGTCGAAGGTCCTGGCGCTGGACGAGTCCACCGTGAAATCCGGCGGGGATAGCTCGTCGCCGAACGGGGCGTAAGATGACCCGACGAAGCTTTGTTGGAGGGATGCAATCTGGTGAGAATTGTAATTTTCGAAGCTGCAATTTGGGGTTGGGTTATTAATATTTGGAAAATTATTATTATTATTATAATTATTGTTGCTGCTGTTGTTGTTGTTGTAAAAGGACTCAAGGCTCAAGTAGCCATTAATGGCGGCGATATAAGCTTGATTTGTGTAGTAATTCTCCATATCTCTACCACTACCCATTAGCTCTTCCATTAAGAAAGCTTGTTGCTCATTTGGGTAATAACTCTCCATTTCTTCTCTCTCACACACAACACACACTGAGTTTGTTTTGTTGAAGACAGTCTCTTGTTTTATTTCTCTCTCTAATTGACACAACCAAAATGCCTTTTTTGAATGATGAAGTGAGATTGGTACATCTTGTGGTGGTATTTATATATAGGCACCAAAGAATGGTTGGGCTAAGAAAATAGAAAATAAGAAATAAAAGATTGGCTTAATTGATTTGTCTGTGGATTTTTTAATGCTTTATTTTATTTTTTCATAATATCAACACATTCTTTTAAAATACTACTACTCATGCGTCACACAGATATAACAAATGCCATCATACACAATAGTGGTGATGTATGTATTGTTTTCATCCCTTTTTTTAATGGCTAATTGATAATTAAGAACTTAATGAGTTTCACTTTTTTAAATGAAATATGTTTCGTGAGTTTTATGAGTTTTTTTATCAAAGAAAATGAAAAGGAAGTCTGAATTTTCACTCTTGTGTGTTGTAATAATTTTCTATACAGATGCGTAATTACAATGAAAAAATTATATTTGTTGATTTTTTTGAATTTTTAATTTCATTAATAAGTCAAAGGTGAAAACACTTCGAGGTGTTGAACCGATTACGGTTAACCGCCGGTTTCTAATTGGTTGATCGATTATGGTTAACCGTTGACCGGTGGTCACGGTTAAAACCGTCAACCAGTGGTTGACGGTTAGGTTACGGTTAACCTGACCAGCTAATCGTAACCGCTGTTAACCGGTTTAAAAAAAAAAAAACAGTGACCAGTCGATCGACTGGTCATTGGATTTAAAAAAAAAACGGATAACCGGCGGACCGCTTGATTAATAGCCGTTGATGATGATCAACTGCCGAAGAGAACATCAGAGGTCAAGAACAAAGCAAGGGAACGATTTGAATTAGAAACTAGTCGTTGTCGGTTAACCGCAGTTAATCGGTCTAACCACCGGTTAAACGGTCTAACTGAACCGGTTAAGGGCTAGTTTTTCAATTTTTTTATTTTTTTAACACATTTTGACACCTATAAATATCCCACTCCACAACACCAAATCTCACATCAATTCATCTCTACTTATTTTTCTTCTTCTTCTCTTATATTTTCAAGTTTCAAGTCAAGTTGCTAATTTGTGCAAAAAATAATATCAATAATATTCTTAATTCTCTTTTATAATATTACTATGCAAAGCTTTTCTCGTAAAGTCAATTCCAACACTCCAACCTCTTCTCGTCGAGATCGAGAATCTCGACGACAATCTTCGGCCGTTGCCGGAGATTATGTTTCCGACGAGATGACGGTGGAGAAAGTTGAGAACCTATATAATTAAATCAACTTTGACTCGCAAAATCAAACCAATTTTGAAGAGGATTTACCTAATAAAGACGAATTCGAACCGCCGATCGCCGTCAATTTGGGTGAAGATGAGGAGGGAGCGGATGATATGCCACCGCTTCAATCAAAACTGAGGGAATTCATTTCCCCCATCTTCCGATTGCATTTCACAATAAAGACGATCAACGGTGAATCTCGAGCGCAATGCAATTATTGCTCAACTCATTACGCCTTCGGTTCTAAAAATAATAGAGGCTACGGGTCGCTCAAATACCACATGGAGAAGAAGCATCCCGATAAACACGGAGTTGGTAGCTCTCAAACACAACTAAACTTCTCATCTTCATCTACCGCCGGCGTCGGGACCGGCGGCCAAGGTACGAGTTCTTCTAATTTATTTCAATATAACGAAAGTGGTCATAGAAAATTTCTTGCAAAATTTGTTTATATTTTGAGTCTTCCTTTAAATCATGCGCATAGTAGTCAATGTGAAGATTATACTAGGGGTGCATTTAATCCATCTAGCACTAGGATTTCACGAAATAACTTGGCTCGCGATATTGAAAAGATGGTCGGTGAGTATAAATTGAATTTGATTTCAATATTTGATAGTTTGCCTCATAGTGTCTCTATATGTTTGGATATTTGGACGGATTCCTTTCATAATCATAATTATATGGGAATTACTTGCCATTGGATTGATAATTCTTGTACTTTTCAAAAATGTATAATTGCATATAAAAAGTTTGATAGTCAGCATACGACGGTGAATATTTTGCGTAAAATAGCCACTGTTTTGTCCGAGTATCATTTAGGTAACAAAGTTTTTGTAATTTCATTTGATAATGTCGCCGCTAATACGGCTAGTTTAGATATCTTAAAAGTATTTTGTCAACCTGCTATTGGCGGTAAATTTTTTCATGTTAGATGCATTTGTCATATTTTGAATTTATATGTTCAAGATGGTTTAACTCTTTTTAAATTTAAAATTTAACCGATTAGGGTGTTATACATTATCTACGTTCCCACGATTCGCTTCAAAAAGAGAATGGCGAAAACTTTGCCGAACCAATGATTTGCATCCAAAAAAAATTTCAAACGATGTGCCAAATCGTTGGAACTCTACTTATAAATTGCTTAACGATTCTTATCAATATAGAGATGCATTGTGTGAATTTTTTAATAATCAAGATGTCGATTTCGTTTTGTTTTCGAATATGTGGGATGATTGTTATAATATGATGTCCCTTTTAAAAAATTTTAACAACGCCACCGTGACTTTATCCGATATTTATTATCCTACCTCTTCACTACTTGTTGATCAATGTATTCAAATTGTACTTGTTAGTACTGCTTTACTCGATAACTCTGAATTAGGTGAATGTATTGCTAGTATGTTGAGTAAATTGGTCAAATATTTTCTGTACATTCCCGACATTTTTTTATTGCAAAAATTTTAGACCCGAATTATCGGATGGAGGGTTTACAAAATTTACTTAAAGTTTATTACGATGCATTAGAACCATTTTTAGAAGATTCAAATATGGAAATTCCTAGCCCTCTTAGTGTTGCTCACCAAGCACACCAATCTTTAATTCAACTTTTAAAGATTGCAATGAATCTTCTAGTGATGTTAATGTGTCCCCTTCCCCTTCCCCCACCACTTCTAATACAAGACCCAACGACCCTCACAAGCTCTAGCCCCATATATGAGGATAATTGAGGATACTAAGCGAAAACGGCAAAGGGTTAGTGTTAGTCGATCAATAAATTATACAGTTATTTAGGGGCTTTTGAATCGACTTCGGTTCCAAAAAAGCCCGATGGTATTACTAACGATCTTGTGCAGTTTTGGTCGAAAGTGGCCAGTATTTTTTCTACACTCTCTAGGACTGACAAGGAGGTTCTTGTCGTTCCTGTTTCAGCAGTTTATATTGAACAGGCCTTCAGCACGAGAGGTTATATGTTAGATGAGCGTCGGTCTACCTTAACACCCAAAAATCTTGAAAATAAAATGTTGATGAACGATTGGGTGAAATCCGAAAAACGAGAACAAGAAATGCAATTGGATGAAGGTGAAGAGAGCGACTATCACGATACCACTTCGAAAAGCAACGACAACGACGAATAGGTAAGTGGGTATGTGAGGTAAGTATAAGAACTACGTGAATTTTGATTCCTTTTCGAGAATATGTAGGCAATTTGATTCCTTATTTTTTAACTTATTTTTTAAAAAAAAATTGAACTACGTGGACTTTGATTCCTCGAGCATACGTAGGCAAGTTAATTCTAATATTAAAAGTTAAAATTTTAATTTGTAATATTAGAATTAAAATCAAGTCCTTTGTTTTTTAAACTTATTTTTTCCCAAAAAAAAAAAAAAAGATCGACTGCTATGCAGTCGATCGGCTGTTTCTCTGTCGATCGACTGCCTTCGCAAAACCAAAACTTACTGTCGTTCAGTCGATCCAGCAGTCAATCGACTGCTTTCCTTTTAAAAAAAATAAAAACTGGCAGTTAACCGCCGGTTTTCCTATTAACCGCCAATTCGGTTAACCAGTTTAGCCGTAACCTTAACCGGTTCTCAATCGATTAGGTTACGCTTAGGGTTGAATCGGTTAATTTAACCGCCGATTAATAAACATGTCGGTTATGAACCGGTTCAACACGTCTAAAAACACTTCAATTAAAAAAAAAAAAACTACTAGAGAAACATAATTTCATTTTTCACTACTAGTTGGAAATTAGAAAATGTGGAGTGAAAATAATTCCATATATATATTCCACTGTCCAATTCTATAATAATATTTTACTCAAAATAAAGATATTTAATGTTATAGTTATAGATATCAATTACCATATTATTCTTTCTTAAAAAGACTAACAGTGTTAATTGATCAAAATACATGTCCTGTATAGTTGAATTGATTGGAGAAATATATAGTTGATGACGGGTAATTCGTGACAGATTGTTGATACCTGATTTTAAATTTATTGTTTGATAAATAAAAGTTTTCTTTTGTATAAAAATAATATTTATGTAAAATTATAAAATATTATGTTACTATATAAAAGAAGTATATGTAAATAGGAAAATAAGAGAAATTTTATTTATTATTGATATGTTAAATATAGTAATCGGACTATTTTTGTGGGACAGATAAAAATAGAATAATAGATTATATTTGTTGGACGGAGAGAGTACCAACACTTTCAAATCGCTCGGTTAATTCTCCTCACGATGAGTAAAAGTAATATTTAATTCTTATTAATAATGTTAAATTTGCAATAAAATGAGACAAATATATATATACACACGTACATTTGTAAAATGATTAATCAATAATTACGGGTGTTCAATCCATGTCTGTTTCACACCCCTGAAGGTAATTTTACATGTCATTTTCACCGAAATCTGCTGTATCGGAAACTGAATATAAAAAAGCAGACGGCTCTGAAAACTTTGACCGAAATTTTTTGTCTAGGATGAAATTAACATGTTGGTCCCAACAAAATCAATCAAAAAGCAGATGCTTCTATTGAGAAACTAACGACTTTTCCCAACAAAATCTTTGTTGATAAGGAGTTCAAGTCTCAAACATATACTGTACTCTAAATAGTCATCCTAGATACGACTTAATTACTAACCTTTATGCCCATCGCGTGGTGGTTTACTAGTGTAAGGGTTAGGTTAGGACGTTGAAATTTGGTTACTATTTATTTTTACTATCTCTAAATTATTACAAGATCAACAATTTTACAAAGCAAAAGTATTTATTGTTTCTAATTACTTGCTATGTGTTGAAAATTGAGTTTTTAAAATCATTGTCTAAGCAAACTCGAACAATTTACGAATGAATATTTTGTTTGACTATATTAAATCATATTTTCGTGAACTGTGAAGTATAGGAAATAAAAAGGTCTTTATTCAAGTATGGTGAGAAAATGTTGATAATTAAGATGTATGATTAATATTTGATTTTTCGTGCTTACAAGACTTGAGTTTACCATTAGCTACTTGGTTAAACATTTGATATTATGATTACGAGTTTTGTCTTAAGAATTTCTTTCCATGTGTTGCTAATTACGACATTTTATTTGACATCATCCGATGCTTTTTAGATATCAACTTTGGTTATGATTAAAGGACTGAAGTTTGTGAAGTTGTGATGTGATGTTATGTCATTTTTAATTTTATTGGCATCTTTTGTAGTATTTGTCACTTTTTAAGATATTAATGTTTGATATTTTCTTAAAATTGGAAAAGAATGAAGAATGACAAGTTCTTAATAATAATAATAATAATAATAATAATGATAATAATAATGATGATGATGATTAGTTAATCTCTTCTTGAAAATAAAATGTCATTCCAACATTTTTTATTAAAGGCAGCATATTGGATTATTTTTGAGATACAATACAACTACACATTTTTCAAGTTCAACAAACTCCAATAAAGTTAAACTTCTTATTTTTATTTAGTAAATACTTGTGTTAGGCCAGATTGATGGGTTAAGACTCGTTAGGCTATTTGACCCAATATTGTATTGTATTGGTTTTTGAATTATGATGTATTGTTCTTTGTACTCGAAGTTTTAGTTTTTCATAAATACCTGACCCGTATTATGATGTATTGGTTTTTGCACTATGATATATTAGTATTATGATGTATTGGTATGATATTTTGGCCTAACGGATGATCCGTTAAACCGGCCTGACAAAAGTGTTGCCCTTTTTATTTTCGGTGTGTACACGCCCATTCCATCAATTATGAAATTACTTTCGAGTCCAATAAAGTTGTAATTACTAAACATAGTCAAATTTTTCATTTCTTTTGTTAATAGTTAAAGAAAAAAGAATTTTTTTTTTTTAAATGTGGTGTACCTACTTATTGTTAATATTTCTATCAAAAAAAGAAAAAAAAACAGTTCATCGTTATTTTTTTGGCTTTTCTTTGAATTGTACTACTTATTTGTTTTCGATGTTCAACTCCAAAGTTCTTGAAATTTTCAATAACTTTATTATTGAATCAAGAGATGTTGTTTTCTTCGAAAATACTTTGCCTATAAAAGGGATGGTTTTTATATGAAGAGTTGTGATGAGTATGTATTTATTGAAGTAGTCTATGATACTACACAAAAATTCTTGTCTAGTCATTTTGACGTGAAAGACCTTGGATTGTTGGTGTTATTATGAAAATAAAAATTATTAAAAATAATGATTGCATTTATTTATCTCTCTCATTATGTTGATTTTTTTTTTAATATTCAATTATTTTGATGTGAGTCCGGTTCCTTGTGTTCCAAACTTTAAATTGAAAAAAAGTAAAAGTGCTAGTATTTCTCAAAATAAATATTTTCAAATTATTGGATCATTGTTGCATTTGATGGATCATACTAGATCAAATATTGCGTATGTTGTTGGTAGATTAGCAAGATACACTCATAGTCGTCCTAATACTTCTCTACTCTAGAAAGGTTATTTAAATATTTAAAATGGACTATGAGTTATGTTATTCAATTCACTGATTTCCTACATTTTAGAATGTTATTCCGATGCGAGTCGGAATATTGATTCAAATGAAACAAAGTCAATCAATAGACATATCTTTAAATTAGTGTGGAGATATAATTTATCGGTCGTCCATGGAAGCGAAGCTAAATGCCTTAGAGGCAGAATGGCTTAAAAGCTTTTTTTAAAGATATCCCTACTTTACCTAAGCAAGAATTATAATAAGAAATAAGACACTTGACTGTGAGCCACAAGGTCCTGTTTGGGCTAGGATTTCAAATTCGGGATTCGAAATACCGAATACTCGTTTGTTTTAAAATTCAAAAATTAAATACCAAAACAAAAATATCTTACAACTAAATAATCACATATTAATAAATACTATATTATAATACACTATCACCTACTTTTCAGACATGATTTGACATCTAATACAATATAATAATACATTATCATCCACTTTTCAGACATGATTTGATATTTACAGTAAAAAGTAAAGAATTTTGAATCCAATAACAAACAAGAATTCTTACTAATCACGGAATTCTAAATACCCCAGGATTTTGAATACCAAAATTCAAAATCTAATTGAATGTTGATTTAAACAGGCCCTAAGACATCTAAATTCTGTGGTGTTATGAATTTGGATTCTGTCAGGACTGAAAATAATATTGTAGATCCACTCAACAAGAGACTGTTGTGTCAGCAAGTTTTATTAACATCGAGAGGAATAACACTGATGCCTATTAATTAAGTTAGCACGGTGAAAATTCATTTTCGGAGGTATGGCGATCCCATGAACAAAGTTCAACAGGTAACAACCAAGCTATAAGAAGGGTAACCTGGAAGAGCACAATAATAAATAAATTATTTTAGCGGAGAGTTTTCAGGTCCATTCCTATGGTGTGGTGCTATTCATGTGACGTTTGAGGTTAAGTTTAACTCTTAATGAATCCAAAAATATATTATTTTGCGGGGTGGTTGATCACATGTCGTCCTTGGAGGACTCACGTAAGTGAACATGGTGGTGGGATTACCACTGTGGGGTGTAGGCTACTCCCTGATGATGTTCATAATACATGATTATTATATATGATCGAAAAGCACACCACTGATAGAATCACAATGAATACTCATAATTGTCATATGATATTTGGAATATAGTTCAAGACATTCATGTCACTATTTTTTTATATGTGATAGTTCAAATACACTAAGTGGAGGTTCAAACCCACTTGATACCTTCATCAATTACATGGTATTATTTGTTAAATTTTAGATCATGTGGGATTTTGTTGGAAAATATGAAATATTGTTTTATTTATTTGGTTATTTTGAATGTTGAATCGTCATAGAAAATCTCCAACACAAATTTGTATATCTGCTCATGAGTTTGTTTGAACACAATTTTGTTTGTCTAGAGTATTTATTTAGCTGACGTTGGTTGTGTAACTACTCTTGAGCTAGTGCGGTCAATGGGTCGCCCTGGTTCTTATAGCGGCCCTAATGAAATTGAGTTAGGCCATATAGAAAATTCAGCTCAAAACTTAAAGAATTGGACAACCTTTAGAGTTCTTTTTATTGCATTGTTTTATGCCCCATCAACCACATGTCGAAAAGAAGAATATTTTGAACTCTTCAATGGAAAATCGGGCTTTATAGCTGGCATGGTTTACCGTTTCAATGTTATCAAAAAGATACCGCCTGGACAAATTATCAATAATCTTATCTAACCATAGAAATGAGCATGAAATTTGCAAATATTAGGAGAGTTGTGGCCATTTCTCATTATAATTATTTACTACCAACACACATTTCCTCCAACGGAGCAGTAAACGCAAACACATTTTTGCATTTTCAGTAGAGATTTTGTCTCTCATCAACATATTTGTATTTGCATTATAGCAAACACAAATCAAATTTTATCTTTTCTTTCAAACTAGCCTTTATGTGTAATAAAGTTATAAAGTGATCCATGTTTTTAATTTGTTCTATAATATATTACTTATGATAATAATTAATTTATAGTTGTAAAAATTAAATAACAATGTAGACATAAAACTAAATTCTAACATTCATATAAAATTACAAATCATAACATTAATTTTTTCTTATTTAATAAATATCTAATTTAGTAGGGGGTTTATTCATTTATTTTGTATGAACTTCTTGATTGATAAATTTTGTTTATTAGACAAATGATGATATAAAAATTTAAGGAATTCAATTCGTAAAGTTTGTAAGAATATGTATGTATTATTGAATTAAAACAAAGTGTGGTGTGAAAAGAAATAGACAAACACATGTATCAGGCCAGACGGGTTGGTCTGACCCATCAGATCAACCCTACCCGGTGATATATTTATAATTTTCCTAAACTCTCTTTCACTTTTTCATAATTCTCTTCTTCTCAATGTCTTCTCTATCTTCGAAATGTCTCATTATGCGCACACTACCATAAAACGTTAAAATCTTCAAATTCTGGTAATTTCATGTTGATTATACGGTCACCTCTGGTTTTCAAGTGAGCACCAATGATTTTATTTGTCTATAACTAACTCGGTGAATGGTAAGTCATAGTATTCTAAAGTTAGGGTTTTACGATTAACAGAAAAAATAAATTTTCTATATTTTGATTGATTATTCTAACTTAAAAACAGTGCTAAGAAGAATGAGATTAAGTCCACGTCACTTGGTTATCATTAACTTATATTATTGTTGTCATACTTTAAAAATTCAGTGTTATGATCTTTAATCGACAATTCACTCCCTATAAGAGATATGATTATAATTGTTCCCTTCAATGATTGAAGGTGTTGAATAATAAAGTTCATCGATTTCTCACCAGATCTTTTATAAATTGAGTCATTTTTGCAAGTACAATTTCATCTCTTTTGCTCTAAAAATGGGTAGGGTTATGTTCACTATAAAAAAAAAAAAAATACTATTTTCTTTCTTTTCTTGGCAATAGAGAAAGTCATGCCCAATATCTCATATGAATTTCAGGTAACTTGAACCATAAAATCAGTCATAAACATATTCACCTGATCTTTTACTTAATTTGCATCATTTTCTCTTAGTAAATACTTTGTGTTCATTTTCGTTTCATATGAAATTTGAATAATATAAATATTTACTTTTATGGTTCAAAAAATACACTTCAACTGAATTTAATTTAGTGGTGGGGGATTTGATATAAATGCTCGAGATTCATTTTTTTTCTTGGATTATAGTTTTGGAGATATAGTTCGTCTCTTGTTATATTCCTTGTCGAACACCATATATTGCAGAAATATATTGTCAAAATAATGATGTATTTTTCTCTTTCATTTTATATAATTGATGTATATTAATAATAGGAAAGATAACACTTTTTAGAATTTGGTAGCTAGCTAATAAAGTGCGGAAAAGTTAAGTCATTCGTTTCATATCGCATTATTACATTCATATCAAGTCAACTTACAATTAATTTCATATATGTTTTGTGTGTGATTTGTTGGGTATTTTGGTTGTTTGTATTTGTTTGAAAAGTGAAGGTCATGCCATGAGTAGCTTTATCTACCATATAAAATATGATTATCGTTGACTTATGAGATTTGAGTAAAAGTAGTAATAGGTGTAGTTGGTTTGAAAAATATGTTTGAGTACATTGACTTGGTGAATAATTATTATGACTGGATCATTGATTTTATGTTGCATATGACTTTTATCTTAATTTTGCAGCTAATGGTGACAATGCGCACCTAGGAACATGCAAAAAGGTCATAAAGAATATCATTGTACGCCTGAGCAAGAAATTGTTGTGCTTAATAAACCTAATATCCACTTTGATATTTTCAAGGGTTTGGAGCCTGCAAAATAAAATGATGTGCAAGATATTGGTTTTGGAGGAGAAGTTGAGTGTTTTCAATTTGATATTTTAATTGTTTGGGAAATTGGGAAGTATTTTTGTATTGAAATGTACTTTTTTTCTATTATGAAGTAATGATATTTGTAATGTAAAATATTGGTTTCTATATTATGATGTATTAGTATGCTTCGGTGAAATTTAGGAACAATGCGCTAATACCATCATGTGAGTTGGTGAAGATGTATATACATCGGCCGAAGTGATTGAGGAAGTAAGATCAAGCATTTGTGCTTGTCATTGATCAAGAACGTGCATAGAATAAGTGCGCTTTCAGCTCCTCCAGAAGAGAATGGGGTGTGAAGGCACGCACATGGTGACCTGTAGCATGGGCCAAGTAGGTTGGCCCATCAAGCACCGAAGATATTGCGAACACTAAGCCGATTTGACTTATTGAAGTCAAAGCATAGGCGAGAGTTCTATTCACATTAGGATTTCCTGTATATTAGTTTTCTTTCTTAGAGAAAGGGATATAAGGGTTAGTTTCTTTGTGTGCAGTATCTAAAAAGGTTCCTAGTAAGTCGGTCCACCTATGGATCTGATTTCTATGAGTCCTAGTAGGAAGTTACTTATTATGCGGTTTTCCATGTTTCTTTATAGCCGAATAGTGGGTTTAGTTGAGTAGCTTGGAAGAGGGGCCAAGAAACCCTAACCCTAGGTAGTGGTGTTAGTATAAATAGGCCACTCATCCTATTCTATTGTTATCAATGAGATTTCTCGAGGTTTAGTCAAAGAATTATTCCTCAACTCTCTTGTTCAATTGTCTTGATTTTATTTTCCTTATTCTTTATCACATAACTCGCTTAGGCATGCTAGATGGTGTGGTTTAACTCAAACTATGATGGTATGCCATGCCTAGCATCGCACGGGCATTCTCCACTGCATTGCTTCGAAGGTAAGCCCGTGACAATCCACTTACTAGGCTTTAGGTCCTGGGTTCGGATCACCTAAGGACATGTTGGGGAGAGATTATTGCCTCATTTCAATTGTAAGGACAATATATATGTCCAAGCTTATTAAAAAACAAAAAAGTATTTTCTTTTTCTATTTAGGATGTATTAGTGTGTTTTGATGAAATATATGGATTTTCCTAATGTGGAGCATTGTAGCATCCTGACAAGTAATTGTCAAATGCTTCGTTGAAGCAGTTATTACTTTTTAGTATTCAAACTGATTCACGACACTTTGGTACAAACACATGTCTCATTTCACAGAACACCAACATTAAACAAGTCAAGAAAGTAACGTTTCAAATTAACAATTTACAATAGTAAAACTAATACTTTACAATGCTAGAATTATACTTTCATCAGACTAACTAATATATTTGAGATGAAAAATAATATTTTAAAGTCAAAATTCTAATACTTAATGAAAATAAACTATTATGTTAGCGAAGAAAAACTAATAGTTTAAAGTAATAAGAACAATACCAATACTTTACGGTATATGTTCTATACTTTACAACATAATTCACAATAATAATAATAATAATAATAATAATAATAATACTTTACATCAAAGAAAACTCACACTTTTCAAAAGAATCCACAGTATTTAACATTAAAAAAAATATAGTACTTTACAGCATAAAAACTAATACCTTACAGTGGAGAAATTGATACTTCACTTCTTTAAAACTACTATTTAAGGATAACTACTCGTCATGTTCTTCCGATGATCATTTATCTCAGAAATGGGGCACATATCAAGTTATACTTATTATTTCGGTATGTTAAGTCAAACACAACTATACCTCCACATATCTTGTTGTCTTCATCTGTCACTGAGTCCCTCCAAAAGATATTGCACAATCTACCTTCACTGTATGTTTTAACTTGGAAAAGTAGCAGACGTGCTGCATAACAGGAGTCTGGCAAGGTTGTCGACCTGAACGATGTCTACCTCTCCGTTGTCAGGCCCAAGAAGGGTCGATGATTTGGGACGGGATCGCTTGTCAAGGAGTTCGATACAAGCTCCCGCTCTACGTCATTCCAGCAGGTCGATCCTCGTCTAGAGCAGCTGCAGACGCAGTTCGAGGAGGCTAAGACGAGGCATCTGGAAGCTGAGATGAGGCATGAGGAGGAGTTGTAGAGGATACGGTTGGAGTCTCAGGATGACTTGCAGAGGATGCGCGAGGCACAGGCGCAGTTCCAGATGGATTGCGAGCAGCGACTCCAATGACAGGTTGAGGAGCGTATTAGAGCCGCGATGGGAGTACAGCCTCCTCCTCCTCCGCCTTTCTCTCCCCCTCATGCTGATTAGTTTATTTGATCTCGAGATGTTGAGTTATTATTGTAGAATTTATTTTAGATTATTTTGTGAAATTTATTTGATTGTGATTTGTATTTATATTTATTTTGTATTTGCATTTTTTTTTAATATTTGTAAATAGGTGGATGAACAATAAAAAAGATTTAAAAAAACAGGTTCATTATTCCAATTAATAAAAATAATATTAAAAAATTAAAAATACATTTACCAACGTCTTTCATGTTCATCGGTAAAATAATTACCGTTGGGTGTAAAATACGTTGGTGAATCAAAAAAAATAGGAATCCCGACGGCAACTTACCGGTGATAGTGTCCATTGAAAAGCCGTCGGCACTTGCCGACGAGCTGAGAAATTCGTCGGTAAGTGAAACTACTGACAAAGGATTCGTCGATGGTCGTTATCCGTCAGTAATCAGTTGCTTAGTGATTTACCGACGGATATGGCCGTCGGCAATTCCGTTTTTTTTTTGTAGTGTATGACAGTTATAAGTGATGATATATGATAGTTATACGTGATGATATGTGACAAAAACTTAGAGTTTAGGGTTTACTTTTTCATTTTAGGGTTTACTTTTCCATTTTAGGGTTTAGTTTTGCATTTTAGGGTTTAGTTTTCCATTTTCAATGTCTAATTTTCCATTTTAAGGTTTATTTTTTTTATTTTTTTTAATTTAGTTTCTATTTTAGGATTCCGACAAAAATCTATCATTCTACCAGTTATGTGTGATGATATGTGTTAGTTATAAGTGATGATATTGATCAGTTATATGTGATAATATATGATAGAAATTTAGAGATTAGAGATTAATATTCAATTTCGAGGTTTAGTTTTTTAGGGTTTAGTTTTTCATTTTTAGGGTTTAGTTTTTCGTTTTAGATTTATTTTTTTAATTTTAGGATTTTAGATTTTAAATTTAGAATTTTAATTATTTGTGATGATATGTATCAGTTATATGTGATGATATGTACCAGTTATATACAGTGGCGGGTCCAGAATTTTGAATTTAGGAGTACAATAATATTTTAATAAACACACACACACACACACACACACACACATATATATAAATTCATACAACAAAAAATATATAAATAATAAATAGTGTTCCATCTTTTTTCTTTTTAAAATTTTTTAATACCTTATTCAATTGTGTAAAATGAATTATATAAATGCTTAATAAGAAATATTTAAATGCAAAATTACTACACCAAAGTTTTAACTTTAATAAATGAGGCAATATTTGTTAGATCTATATTAGTAGAATAGGTGGTAACCACATTTTTAATTAAATTGATTGACCCTGAGTTCGAAACTCATGCTCCCCACAAATTACACACTTGGAGTTTGAACCCAGGTGAGTAAACAATTAATTGGACACCAGAACCATTTGACTAACTAACAAACTTTGTACAGTTATACTGCCTATTAAATGCTTAAATATATTTTGGGGGTACAGTTATACCCCATGTACCCATGTAGATCCGCCTTATATATGATAATATATGTCAATTATACGCGATGATAAGTTAGATTTCTGAGTGCACCTAGGTGCACGGTATAATGACTTTAAGTCACTCGTCTTATCGACAACATGAACAAGTGAAAGCCAACATCCCACCTATATAAACAATTAAAAATTTATATCTTATACGTGTTTGCTTTTTAAACTTCGTACTGACGTATAATTTTTTGATGGTTCGCATACTTAATTGACGGATTTTAAAGATTTACCAAAATACAGAAATTCTAATATCTAACTAATGTAATACATTTTCTTTTATTATATTTTGCATAACTTAATATTTCCTTGTATTATATTTCGCCAACTTTAATATATTCTTATTGTATTTTGCCTAATTCAATAATTTTCTTTTGTTCTTCTAATATAAAAATAAAAAAGTCATGTATAATTAAAAAAATCTAATTTAGTTATCTTAATTAAAAGAAAGATTACTTATAAAATTATGTTAATTATAAAAAAAACTATGAAAATAATCTAAGTAAGTTTTATTCATAATAAAAGTTAAAATAATTTTTATGTTTAAAATTCCAAATATAAAATATAAAAAAACTACGAATTGTTTGCAATAATAAGTATACAACTAATATTATTAACGAATTCAATCTAACCATAAAAAATATGAGATTATATAATAATTAATAAATATTGATTAAACATATGTACAATGCAACACGAGTCAACAATATGATATCTTTTAAATTTTTTTAAGTATGTAACTAATAATTATTAACGAATTTAATCTAAACATTAAAATATAAAAGTATTTAATAATAATTATTAATAAATAGAGATTAGTCACGGTTGTGAATATGACATCTTTCGAAATTTTCTAAGTAATGATTAGATATCGGTACAAGTTAGGAGTTGAAATTACATTATGTTTTGAACATTTTATTTTTAAATTTAAAAACTGTAATTATCACAAATATTTTTTATATTTATCTTTTGATAAATCACATGTAACACACAGGGTTAATTACTTGTGAAAATAAGAAAAGAATGTATTTGTAGTAAAAGTTAAAATAAACTTTATTATTTGAATTTCAAATGTATAATATAAGTAAATTACGAGTTATTTGCAATAACCTAAGTATGCAACGAAATATTATTAAGAAATTAAATCTAAACACAAAAAATATAAATTATATGATAAATTGATTGGACACTAGTACAATACAACACGAAGAATATAAAATTATTTGAATTTTTTTAATTATGTAACAAAAACTATCTTACGGTAGATGGATATACTTTTTTAATAAAAAAAAAATATATATTTTACATAAGCAAGAATATTAATTTTACATCAAACGTTACCAAGTCTTATTAAAAGTAATTGAAGTATTCAATTTATGCTTAAAAATATTTTATTTGACATCAACTTCGGTCTTATCGTGAACAATCTCCATTAAGAGGCACATATGTGCCAAAATACACCTTTTCTGACCACCGTCACATTGTTTCTTAAATATTATTATGTCATTTTCTTTTACTTTTCTTCTCTCTGAAATACCTTTAAATTAAGCAAGCGTAGTTAAATATGTGTCTAATCTTCTTACTTCATATCCGCGTATATAACTAATAAAATGCAACTAATACCGTGAAACATTGATGTTCTGATTGTGTGACGTTTATTGATTATTATCATTTTTTTATCCAATATTTAAATATAACCTCAATTAATAGTATATCACTCGTTTTGCAAGTTAAGATGTATGTAAAATAGTAGCACTCATGAGTTTCATTATGATGACTTCATGCAAATCGTGATTGACAATCAACAGCTCAAATAACGATAATCTATTAAATTAAAAATTAATTGTTTTGATTTGATTTATAAAACTATCAGTTTTTATTTATATTGGTAAGCCAATTCCACGAGTTTATTAACTTAAATCATAGGCCGTTATAAAAAATGTACTCAAAATCTTTCAATACATAAGCTTCTATTGGATGCCATAAATTTTCATTTTCATCACTTGATAAAATCAATTACCCCAAATTTGTAATTCTGTAAAAATCTCCATTAAATATAATATGGACATGTTCTCATTTTTTCTCATACTTCAATCACATTTACATACTTTAAAAAAAAAAAAAAGGCTAGGTCATTGCTACACATTATTTTACAAAAAATTCATCATTTACAAATACATATTTTTTGACCATTAATTAATATTTCATTATTTTTATATTATACCATATCTCAATACATTTTAATCTTGCATGGAACTCTCAGAATTTATTCTTACTTTCTAAAATAATTTGTTCACTCTACTTTTTTCTCGAAAATGAAATAAACAAAATGAAAGTTCATCATGTCACACCCTTATTGTGGTTCTCACTTCCCAACTCATGATTTACAAATAAAAAATCGACATACTTCTCGGCCCGCTAAACTAGATTTGATTTCCTTCTTTGTTCGTTTAAATTATAGGCTTGTTTTACATTTTTAAATTATTAATTACACAATAATTCAATTTGTTTTGTTGAATACTAAAAATATATAGTAAAAAATTATATTGAATGCAACATGTAAAGTATGGGAAAAAAAAAAGATAATCTCTAAGTATATTATTAACTAAGATATTAATTCACATATTATTTTTCAATTTTGCCCCTCGAATTTATTGATAGTATTAATATATAAAAAAGTTAATGTTAGAATTAGTATGTTTATATTAAAATATTAAAAATTTGTATTGTTGTCATCAATATTCTATTGACCAAGAGATGAATTAGTATTTAAAAAGAATATTAATTAAAAATATTATAAAAATATAAAATATAAAAATATTAAATATAATAACCGAACAGATATTATCTGCATGATTAAGGGCCTGCTTGGTTGAGTTTATTAAAAGTGTTTATAACTTATTTCATCACAATAAGCTCTTTTAGGCTGCTTGGTAAGAACCAAGAATAAGCTCATGATAGCTTATTTTACCTAATAAACTCATGTTCAGAAAAAGTTACAAATCGTAGCTTTTTCTAATAAAGCTCCTACCTTATTTGGTAAAATTATTTTTTATCCTTTTATATTGTAAAAAATATTTTATTTATAAACTAATATACTATTACTTTATATTTTACGAAATTATTTTTATTATAGTTATCTTTTTAATTATTTCTCAAGTATTTTTTTTTTTGAAATAATTTTTTGGGAAGTCTTCATTAATTATTATAATTTTATTTCTTTTATTTTTATATTTTTGTTTTTTTATATATAATATTATATATTTTCTAATCATGTTTATATTGGTATGTTAACTTTCAATAAGTTACTTTAATCAACTAATTCACCAAGCACTAATTGAAAATCAGCTATCAGCTATCACTACAAAAAAACAGCAAATTTACGAGGGATTTTCCGAGGGAACGGAATTCCCTCGGAAATTTTCGGGGGAAAACCGAGGGAAATAAAAATCCCTCGGTTTTTTCCGAAGGAATTCCGTTCCCTCGGAAAATCCCTCGAAAATCAGGGCGCCAAATGTTCCCGCCATATTTACCGAACGACAAATCGAAGGATGACCGACGGGTGGTTTTCCGAGGGAATTAGTCCCTCGGAAAACCGAGGGATATTTGATTCCCTCGGTTTTATTTATTATTTTTTTAAAAAAATTAATTAAATATCCGAGGGAATACAATTTCCCTCGGAATTATTCCGAGGGATAACGGATTCCCTCGGAATTATTCCGAGGGAAATTGTATTCCCTCGGAAATTTAATTAATTTTTTTAAAAAAATTAAAAATAATTAAAATCGTAAAAAGTAGAA
>BMAC01000195.1:596571-619783 GCA_014905375.1 Phtheirospermum japonicum
GCAGCAGTTCCCCGCTCCCCATCAGCAGCAGCAGCAGTTTCCCCCTCCCCATCCATAGAACACTTTTATTTATCTAATAAACTTTGTTACTGTTTCGATCGAACGCATGTAATTCATAAATTTTTAAATATTTTTTTTATTATAATTGATTTATTTATTTGACTTTTCTTTAATTGCTTTTTTCAATTTTTMGGGAATTTTAATAATTAAACAAGAATTAAAATTAAAACAAAAATTAAAAATTAATTAAAAAATTAAAAATACTGAGGGAAAGTTCCATCGGAATTTTGAAAAATCCGAGGGAATGGGACTCCCTCGAATTTTCGAGGGAAATATATTCCATCGGATTTTTTCAATTTTCGAGGGAATATAATCCCTCGAAATTTCGAGGGAATGGAAATCCCTCGGAATTCCGAGGGAAGTGTTCCCTCGGATTTCCCTCGAATTTCCGAGGGATTGTCCGGTAATGGTTTCGAGGGAAAAAATCCCTCGGATTTCCCTCGGTTTTGTAATTCCGAGGGATTTATTTCCCTCGCAACTGATTTCCGACGAAGGTTTTTTCAAGGGAATTTTTCCCTCGGAATTTTCCTCGGTTTGACCAAAACCGAGGGATTTTTTCTTAATTTCGAGGAAAAAATCCCTCGAAAATGTTGAGTTTTTTTGTAGTGTATCAGCTATTAATTATCAACTACTCCCTCCGTTTCTTAATAAGTGCCGTTTTAGAATCTTTGTTCAAAATTAAGGAACGTAATATTTGACCAATACATCCTCAACTAATTAATAATATTCTCATTTAATTATTTACATTCTTTCCTTTTAGTTATTCTATTACCATAAACTTTTTTATACTATTTTTTTAAAATAAAAGAGGATAAAACTGGAATAAAGTGGTAAAATATTCTAAAACGACAATTAATTTAAAATAAAATATCTAAATTAATACTTATTTTAAAACGAAAAAATACCAATTATTAATCTTTAACTATCACTTATTTAAATCAACTTGGCCAACCAGGACTTAAATAGAATACTCATCGAGTATATTTTGTGCAATATGTTTACAAACTTAACTTATAGGGCGGAGAGGGAGTAATTAATAATACCTTGAAAAGGAAAAAGGTAACACCTTTTTGGACATTAATTGAATCATTACATTGAACAAAAACCTAGGTAGAATCTGAGCCACGTGGTCAGGTGATAATAATAATTAGTATTATAGTTAAAGTAATTAGTATAGAAAGATCAGAGAAAATGTGGCCATGTGAGTCTACTTTTACTATATACCTAATACAAATAGTAGGAAATAGTATGAGCACTTTATAGTTTTAGTCAAACATTTAAGGCAACAACAAATACACACTCGATAATTAATCTTGTCAAGCCACGTGTAAATTGTTCGGATACCCCTCGCTTTATCCATTTCGAGATCGTTTTCCTTTTTATTCTCCATTAAAAATTGAATAAAATAATAATAATAATAATAATAATAATAATAATAATAATAACAAAATAATAATAATAATAATAGTTTTATATTTAATTCTCTTGTAAAATAATAATAGTAATCATAATGGGTTACGGAATAGTCTCGAATTCGAGCCTAAAGCTGACAATAGGCTAGTTTAAACCCAACAAGTCCAATCAAAATTAATTTGTCGGCATTTATAAAATATAATTTTTTCTATATTGACATAAGTATATTAGAATTTCTATAAGGTAGCATAGTGAAATAGGGTGAAATGTAAATCATAAATTTGAATTCTCACATTGATGAGATTGGCCTAGTGATAATTAGTGTGATTTGAGATTATGACATTTAAATCGAAAATTTATCCAATATCCACCTGAAATAGTAACGATAAAAAGGAACTTATAATGAGAATTTGTAATTATTCTAGTTCTGGAAATTATTCATAGCAATCATTATAATAAAATAAACTTATGTCTCTCTAAACCATCACGAGAAAGTGCATTCGGCCTAATTTTTCTAAGGGTCATAAGGCGAATTGGGGCATAATTGAACCAATAAATTTAGATACATAAATAATAAATATATATATATATATATATATATATATATAAACTTAAATATCCGAACATGAGCACAATAAAACTTATAGATAAAAATGTAAATAAAAAACAAAACAAAAATAAAATTAAATGTGGTTTTTATTTTCAATTTTATTTATAGATTCAACACTATATAGTACAAGGATTGACCCCTCAACTTTTTCAGTGAGGGCGATTTTATATATTATTATAATAATATATCTAATAATAAAATTAAATGGGCACATTTGATCCCACAAATCACCATGTGGCTAAGCCCTGCGCGAGTGGATCTTCTTTCGAGCCTTCTGTTTCTCGGACCTTTCCACTTTTTGTTTTAAATAACAATGATTGAAGTTCAATTATTATTAAATATATCTTTAGGAACAATCTAAATCTAATTCAGATGGTACTTTGAATGATCTCATAGGTTCCTTAAAATATACGTGAAAATATAGATTTCATGAGTATAATAATTATCAAATTAAAAGGCATAAGCCGTAGGTTTATATGCCAATTTATTAGGTGCACCTAGGTGCCTCTCGCTAGGTGCTCCTATATTACGTGATGATATATGACAGTTATACGTGATGATATGTGACAGTTATATGTGATGATATATGGTATTTATACGTGATGGTATGTGACAAAAATTTAGAGTTTAGGGTTTAATTTTTCATTTTAGGGTTTAGTATTATATTTTAGGGATTAGTTTTTCATTTTTAGGGTTTAATATTTCATTTTAAAGTTTAGTTTTTTATTTAATTTTCTATTTTAGAGTTCCGACAAAAATCTTTCATTCTACTAGTTATATGTGATGATATGTGTCAGTTATCTGTTATGATATATGATAGAAATTTAGAATTTAAAGTTTAATATTCAATTTCAAGATTTAGTTTTTCATTTTAGGGATTAATTTTCCTTTTTAGGGTCTTTTGTTTTAGGTTTTTTTTTTTATTTTAGGATTTTAAATTTTAGATTTAGAATTTCAATTATTTGTGATAATATGCAGTTATATGTGATGATATGTACCAGTTATATGTGATGATATATGTCAGTTATATACAATGATAAATTAAATTATAAGGTGCACCTTGCAAATTACACCTGGGTCCATGGTATACTATCTCGGTTTTTATAAATTTAATTTTTAAACTACCATTAATCCATTTCATAAAATAGAAGATGAAACATTATATTAAAATAGAATCCCATCTGCAACGATAAATGGATATTTAAAAAATGATATGGTCCAAAAATATTACGTTTTTATATTTAAATATGTGATGTAATGGGCTCCCGCCTTTATTCTAAATTATTAATCGCATAATAAAAGACTAAAAAACATTGATGTTTAATGCAATTTATTTTATGGGACACTAAAGTTAAAGCATGAATATTATTAATACGATGGAGAAAATTATTGATCCTAATTATTTCTGATTACCTTCTATTTTAATTTTTTAAAATTAAATGTTGACGTTTTTATTTAAAAAATGAGAAAAGAGTTCGAATACATAGTTATCGGTAAAAAACGAAAACAGAGATACTAGTGTTTCACAAGAAAATCCCGCTTAAAGAAACTCTTTAACGATCTGCGTATGGGAGTAGAATCTTCCTCTTCAGCAATATTCGCCCAAGATCGTCGAGACGT
Organism: Phtheirospermum japonicum; assembly: GCA_014905375.1. Lineage (NCBI taxonomy): Eukaryota > Viridiplantae > Streptophyta > Magnoliopsida > Lamiales > Orobanchaceae > Phtheirospermum > Phtheirospermum japonicum. The sequence goes on from BMAC01000195.1 coordinate 600,275, forward strand.
GATACTCATAAGGTTAATGGCAGGAGAGGATTTTGTATCGTCAACAGTGAATGGAGTAGAGGACTCATGTTATACTTTTTTAATCTTATCAAGGAGTTCCTGTGTAAGTCGATCACTGGCAGGTTTACGAAAAAGTGGGGTGCGATGTTGGCTGCCAATATCCGAATCATCCACTATAATGCCTTCTTCAATTGCAAGACGGGCTGTTGAAACATGTTGCGGCGATGGAGAAACCTTATTCGAAGAACCCATGTCCACCTAATCAACATGACTCGTACTCGAAGAAGTGTTGGAAGCGAAAGGTGGCGGAAGTTCCTCATAAAGCAAAAGTTGTCGAGAAATGTCACAAACAATTTCAGTCGATCTGAATATGATCGACTGGTTCTCCCTGCAAAGCTGCGCAGTTTGTTGCTCATCATTGTCTGGTCCGCTATTAGTAATTGGTGAAGACTCAAAGACGACATGGTAATCCTCACCTTCCAACCGGACGAAGTAACAAGAATAGCGGGGGCGGAAGATAAAGACTCGGATCTCGAAGTAGGCTACGAGGTAGGAGGTGTCGGAGGCCCCATGCAGACCTTAGCGTGTAACACGTGAAAAGCGTTAGACGGTTATTGTTGAAAATACATATTTTATAATTTTTATTTGTATGCTTCTTGTAAACTCGTGTATTATTTTACGGTTTTAGGGAAAAAATTGTTCTTTGACTTTATTATAATTTCTTATCATCATTATCTTATTTCTTAATTTTGATATATTTTCGTAATATATATGACACTTGCAGCCCAAGAGAATGGGTAGCTAATGCGTTTTACTCATTGAATAGGATAGTAATTTCTTTTTGCATTTTATCCTATAATTATTTTTATTAAATATGCCTATATAAGTAAATTAAATTTAAATGCACTACACTATTAAAGTAATTAGCCAAACAATAATTCAAAATCAGTTATGAGTTACCAATTGTTACAACCATATCCTCAGACTAACTTTACCAAGAGGATTATGCCAGTACAATTAAGAAATTAGTCCACAATGCCACAATTATTACTTGCAAGATTATGTAAGATACGCGGATTTAGCTTTGTTTAGAATATTAACCAAGTTCTTTGCCATGTTGTAGTAGTCACTGCGTACGTAAGTTAATGGAAATTTCTTGATACTAACTTCAATAACAAGGTAGAGATCGATCGTGTGATATTAAATCGGATTTATAAATTTAAATGTGAGAGTTATTGATAATTAGAAATGAATAGTGAACCAAATTATTCAATACTAGTCAAAGATTTCTTTTTGTTTTCAGCTCAAGTAATGTTCGTACAAGCTCCATATATACAATTATTTTTAGGACTCAAACCCAAACCCGACCCGTTCAATTATTCAGGTCAAACTTTCGGACCCGAATCCAACAACTTTAACCCATTAATTAAATGGTATAACATACATTTAATAATTTCAACTGAATCAATTTAAAATATTAAAAATGAAGCACCATAACTCATTCAATTAACAAATAATATCACTCTTCACAACATGAACCCAACAATATAATTACATAGAAACATCCAATATAAAATACACAACTCAAATTATATAGAAGTAGAATAATGGCTTTAAAGATCCAGAATTCTAAATGCAAAAATATCAAAAATAGGAAAGTCTTGCCTTTTATTTTCAAGGGTCAATTTCGAAATACATAATAAGAAAATATATTTTTTTCAAAAATCTTAAATGATTGTTCAACTTGTCATTTAGCCAAACACCAAATATACAATTATAAGGTTACTATCCTATTAAAATAATATTACTGATATGAATCATCCCTAAATATTAATGCAAAATCGTCATAACTTATGTGTCTGTTTCTTATACATTCTTTGCAAAATAAAAAAACTCGGTGTCTAGATTACTTATGTGTTATTCGAGATTAATATCTACCTAATTTAATCTTTTATATTTTATTATATTTTACCTAACTCAATATTTTTATTTTATTCTCCTAATATAAAACTATAAATAAGTCATATGTAAGTGAGGAAAAAAACTAAATTAAGTTATCCAAATCAAAAGATAAATTACATATGAAATAATATTAATAAAAAAATATCTATTATGAAAATAATTAAATAAGCAGTATTTATAATAAAAGTTAACATAATTTTGTTTTTAGAATTTTAAATAAGTAAATTATGAGTTATGTATAATAATCCAAATATGTGACTAAATATTAGCAACAAATTCAATTTAAAAATAAAAATATATAATTATATAATAATAAATAAATATTAATTAGACACCAGTACATCGTGATACGGGGTGACAGTATGTCATCTTTTGAATTTTTCTTAGTTTGTAATTAATTAGTATTAATGAATTTAATTTAATATTAAAATATATAATAATTAATAAATAGATATTAGACACGGGTTAAAAATATGACGTCGTTTAAAATTTTCTAAGTATATAAATAAAATTATTAATGAATCTAATATAAATATTAAATATAAAATTAATATAATGATAATAAATAAATAAATAGTGATTAGACATGCATTTTGATTTTAATAAAACTTTTTAATTATCACAAATATTTTTTTATTTATCTTTTAATAAATTCCGTGTAATACACATGTATTAAACTGCTACTACTAGTAGTAGTAGTACTAGTAAGAAGAAGAAGAAGAAGAAGAACAACAACAACAACAACAACAACAACACCTACCGAAAAAATTTTATGTCAAATTTTTTTCTTTTTTGCCCAAAGTTTTTCAAAAACATAAAATAAGATATTTTGCCTATAAAGTAAGAACTTTTCAAATATTAGGTAAGAATTTTTTTTCCATTATCAAGTAAGAAACTCTCTATCATTGTATTACTTAAGAAATACAAAACAATATTTGCTATGATTTTTTTTAAAAATAAATAAATAAATAGAAATTATATTTAATAAGTAAGAAATACATCAATATAAAGAAATTGCAATCAAGTAAGAAAATCCTGAACATTAAGAAAAAATTACAAATATATTGCACGAAATAATTAGCAAATATATATATATATATATATATATATATATATATATATATATATATAGAGAGAGAGAGAGAGAGAGAGAGAGAGAGAGAGAGAGAGAGAGGGTGGGTTCACATGGGAACTACCTGTATGGGAACTAAAAACCTGCTATATTATATAAGATGGTATGCTATTTATGAATCATATACATGCTAATTAAGATAATAGTAAAAATCAAGGGAACATAATAATAGCAATGTTAAAATATAAGTAGCATTTTGCATTATTTAAATTAGCATCACATACAATGTAAAATATTGGTTTTTAAAGTTCCCACCTATGGAATTAATTCTCATATGAACCAATTATATATATATATATATATATATATATATATATATATATCCCTAGAGATAATATTTTTTGACGATCAAAAAGTTTTCTGGCCGACGACAGCAGCAGGAGCAGCCACTTTGGTGTCAATACTATTTATTATTATTACTATTATTATTTATTTATTTATTAATGCCCCTTTTTGTGTGTGTTTTTTTTCATAGTGATGATGTTGTAGTATTTTGGGCAACACTCTTAGTAGGCTGGACTAACGAATCATCCGTTAGGCCAGAAATTCATATCAATACATTATAATTTAAAAATTAATACATTATAATAAAAAACTGATACATCATAGTACAAAAATATTACAGTACAAAACCAATACATTATAACACGGATCAGAAATTCATGAAAACTAATACTTTACAGTACAAAAACCAATATATCACAGTACAAAAATAAATACATTATATTATCAAGTTAAATGGTCTAACGGGTCATAGCCCGTTAATCTGGCCTAACACAAACGGTTGCCTAGTATTTTTATGCCATAACTTGGACTAATTAATAAAAATAAGAGACTATTTAACTTATAATTAAATTTAAAATTAATTGATAAACGAACTCTTATTTTGATAGCTATTTGATAATTTCTCCTATTTTCCGTTACAACTATTGATTTATTTAGTAATCTTACCATTGACCCCGATTGGACCTATTTATTGTCGCATTATTCAGGTTCCACCTAATTAACCCATAAGGACTGATCAATTATACAGCGTGAAGTTATATTGGGTTTGTGGCTAAAAAAAAAAAAAAAAAGTTACATTGGGTTTCATATTGTAACCGGAGTCAATAATGTTCTAGATTTCAAATCCATTTTATTATACGCATCATTATTATACAAGTATTTTTCCCAAATTCCCTTCTACTCAAATTAAAAATTCTATTCAAACTAAAAGATTTTTATCGAATCTCATAAATACTTTTTGCGTTATAATTATCTAATTTATTCAACCTCTCTCTCTCTCTTAATTTATGGAGTATATTAAAATGTTTACAATTTGGGTTAAGCCCAGATAATACTTAACCTGGTGACAGACAAACCGCGTGGGCTCTCTCTCTCTCTCCAACCAGACCGTCCCCCACCCCCCAACAAAATAGTATTTTAAGACACACTACCTTTTTTTTTTTCTTTTATTTATATTTGTTTGTTTTGCTCAGCCCATAGAATCTCATTAAAACCGCTGTTTAATTTCTCGGGGTACGAGGCTAGTTGTTTGTCGTGTACTAGTACTTTGTTACCTCCGAGTTTAACTGCTGCAGTAAATTATACTACATCTTATGACGTTCACGTACACGGTCCACCCCAATGTATGGAACTCTTTTTTAGCTTTATTCTCCTTTTATTTTTTTCATTAACCGAAAATTTTTTTTTGATATGCATCTCAAAATTTTATTAGTTGATCATAATTGATAAAAATACCCAAAAAAATTTAATATATATTTATTTTTACTAAATTAACCCACAAACACCCTATTCTACTCCGTATAATATAATAATAAAAATAAATCCTCTCTATATATCTAAAAAACAACCAAACCCATTCATCGTGAAACTCTGACTTTTGTGGAGCAAGCAACCGAACAATGCGTCATCCTTGCCGTCTACAAGCCCGAGCTCAGCCGCCCCAAATACGCCGCCGCCGCCGCCTGAACCCTGACTGGGTGGTCAAGCGTGTCGCCTACGAGTAGACCGGCAGCCGCGCTCCGCCGTACCTGATCTACCTGGACCACGGCCACCGCGAGATCGTGCTCCCCCTCCGCGGCTTGAATCTGGTGGAAGAGAGCGACTACAAGCTACTGCTCGATAACCGGTTGGGGATGCAGATGTTCGACGGTGGTTACGTGCATCACAGACTGTTGAAATAGGCGGTATGGATTTTGAACGCTGAGGGGACTGTAGGAGGAGAACGGAAGAGAGTACAATATATATATATATCATTGCATAAATTTTATTTTGTCAATTTTAATTATATATTGTGCTAAGGTTATTTTAAACTTTTCATTAATGATTATGTTTGTCCAAAATATTTTGGGGTCAACTGATAAGATTTTAAAAAAAATGCTTTTTCAATATTATACTTCGTCAATTTAGAAATATTTTTTATTTTAACATTTACATTGAACAAAAATAGAAATAATGGTGAATTTTAGTAGTAGTTTAATTCTTTTGTAGAGTTGACTACAAAAGCTAAATTGAAGTCCACTTGCCCTTTTTTTCTGAAAACAAGTAGTCATCAACCAATAGGAAGTAAGATAATATACATTCGAGGAGTATTAAGTTTGAAATTGTATTTCAATTTCAATTTCACTCCTTTCAGTGATCGGCACGATATTTATATAATTAACATGGACCATTATTTACTAAATATACCTACACTTGTTAGTTATTCAGAATGAGCATAGTAAAAAGTAAAATGGTGAAACGGGATATTGGATCCATTTTATGTGGTGTATTTGATATCATAAAAAAACAAATTTTATCATAATCGTAAAACACATAAAATAATGTATTTGTGTCTTCCGATTCACAATCACTGGTCATTTCAGAGTAAGAAAAGGAGGCAAATATATATTGTAGGTAAGGTATAGCCTCAATTTCATCAACATAGCCTTCCATGAAAAGTCGTGTAAGAACAGAACCTTGTCGACTTCTAGCTTAGCATCGACAACACACACAAAAAAATTACTTTAGTTTTTACCATGGTCACTTCGTTTGTAGTGTATGGAGTGCGAAAGGCTTTTTACTCGTAATTTTGGTGCTGCAGGTATAAATTAGTCTAATTATAAGTATTACACTATTACTCACTTCTATTGTCATCCATTGAGAACATATATATATATATATATATATTGATTTCACACAAATTAAGATAAGTAATTTATATAATTAAAATATTAGTTTAACTAATATTTTTGAATTTTACCTTTTATTTTAAAATAATATTATTAATAATCCAATAAATTGTTCTTGAAAACCACTACTACAAAAAAGACCTTCTACTACAGGCAATTAACAACGGTCACTACATAGTCGTTGTAAAAAAGAGGCCCGATGGGATTTACATCGGTTTTCAGAAAACCGATGTTTATGGTTGATAAACCACAATAGTTGCTGTTACAACCGTTGCAAGTAGTCGTATTAAAATAAATTAAGTTAATATATAACATAATTTATTTACAACCGCCGTACTATGTCCGTAGTAAAATATATTAAATTAAATTAATGAAGTTAACTTAATTAGAACTATATAAAAAGCTTCCATCTCCCTCTACATCCAAATTCTCTGTTCCAAAAGAAACCCGCCACATCCAAATTCGTCATTGCTGCCACCACCCAGCACCACTATTGACAGCCCGACGGCCAAGCTACCATCCCCAATAATCCTAAAGTTACGCCACCTGCAAAAGTTAAGGTGTTTCCAGTTAGAAGATTTCTTTATGTGTATGTTATATCTCATCTTTAATTAAAAGATTGTAGGTCTTATTGATATTGAATTGATTCAATACGAAATTGTGCACTTTTCTTTTCGATTTTGAATTTGGGGTTTTGGATTTTGTTTCTATTCGATTTGGTCGGATTTGGAAGTGGTAGGGAACTGGGGGAGGATAGGATTAAGACGAGGTCTTAATTTATTTTTTCATCAATTTTCTTGACTAAACTTTATGGTCATGGCTTCTCCCCTCATTTTTCTAGATTCTTTTCTTTCTTTTTTTTTTTTTGTATCCTTATATCTTTATTTCCATTTTATTATTTAGCATTCTCTGATTATTGTAGTCATTATAACCGAAGTAACACCTCCATTATTTTTCTATTTTGCTTTAATCCTTGTTAGGTATGAAAAAGAAGGAAAGCCATCAGAATTAGATATAGACGTCTTTGTCAATATAGTTGACCCCATGAAGAGCCTCCACTTACTGCAAACACTACGGTATCCATCCTTGCGGTCGATTATCCAACTCATAAAGTATCGTGCTACGTCTCGGATGATGGTGCAGCCATGATTACTTCCAAAGCGCTCTCTGAGACATCTGAATTTTCTCGAAAATGGGTACCCTTATATAAGAAGTTCTATTGGGAATACAATAGTAAAACTTGGGATAACAGCAGGGGCTAATTCAAACTAACAAAAACAACAATCAGCAAAGAACAAATAAAATAGAAAATAAGAAAGATGTCGAGGCGAGCGAACTCTTTCCTTAAGATTGCCCCATACTACGTGCTCACGATTTGATAGCAATTAATCTCCCAAGATACAACGACCAATGGAGCTGGACGGACCAGACGATCCAGGCAACCTAGCAAATGAGAACTGGTCAGACAACATAGCAAAACCCTAATTGCAAGACTATATGATGCGTGAGGCAGGTAGGGAGTATGTGAAATGCTTATGCTGATGGTTTTCGGATGTCTCAAATACACTGCAGAAGGGGGGTATTTATAGTTGAGAGAGGACCTTTAATTATGGAAGGAAGATCGTAGGAATTAGGATTCCTGATACAAGTCAGAATCCTAATCTTTCACAAACCACGGAAAATGCGAAATAGGTCGCGGACCGCGAGCCGCAAGCCACGAGCCATGATCCCGAGATCGAGTTGAGCCGTGCCATGCCATGCCGGCCGAGCAGGTGGGCGGGTGGGTGGTGGCGTGTGTGTGGGGATTCCCAACCCCATCAGCTTGTAACCAATGCCCATTTCACTTCATTTAATAAAGCCATCTATAAATTGGATATTCTTACAATGTGGGACTTTCCATATACCAAATGAAAATCTCACTACCTCTTCAACTTCCAAATCCACTTATTAAATGTCCAACTTTGAACATTGATTACTCACTCATCTCATAATGGATTTGTGAAAGTGAATATACTACGTTCATCTACTCGCAATGTAAATTGAGAATATGAAGCTCGTTTGCGAAAATAATGAACTTTCTATACTTGGAATATTGGACCAAAGTTACCAAAAATAACTCCCCAATTGTCCAAATCCCCAACAGTCCCCCACATGAGTGCAAATCACTGTTATGATGCATGTGACTCAATTACTCAGTTTCCACATGAAACATTATCACATTTGGCTAGGTAGCTTTTGAATTTGGACCCTCCGCAGTGAAGTACCATCGGGTAAACCCACGGCCTAGTTGACAGTGTCGTTGAACTATTCCGAGTACGAGCATACCGAGACAATGATACTCACATAATAACGCTTATGCCACTACTCAAGTTATTAAATTGTGTCCATTTTGGCCTTGGAGCACTCTTGGATTCTTAAGTGCTTTGGGCTAGGTGGCAATTCCTATGCACTTAAATAGGTGACCTTGTCTATCAGAAGTATCCTGCTATACTCGTCATTAAAAGTCAAAGACTTACCCTTTACCACGGCCACCAGGAAATCACTTGGATATGCTCTCTAGGGAAATAGGTTAGCTCATGATTAAGTACCAAGTGTTCAGAATAGAACAGTCCAAAGTTTGGTTTTCCCATTGAACAAAGTTCTTGGGATCTCCAGTCATCATGGTTGGGTATCCACTAAAGACCGTTTTTTTTTTTGTGGATTTTAAGCCCATTCCCTTTAGCAAAGTATAGAATTGATCTCGATTTATACACTTTGTAAACGGATCCTCTAAATTTTCCTTTGACTTCACATAGTCAATGGAAATTATACCTCTTGATATCAGTTCTCTAACGGTATTATGTCTAAAATGAATATGTCGCGATTTACCGTTGTACATTTCACTATAAGCCCTTGCGATAGCAGCTTGATTATCGAAGTGTATCATAATCGGTGATACTGGCTTTCTCCAAAATAGAATATCTTCAAGAAAACTTCGAAGCCACTCAGCCTCTTCACCAGCTTTATCCATAGCTATGAACTCTGATTCCATGGTGGACCGGGATATGCATGTTTTCTTAGTGGATCTCCAAGATACAACACCTCCGCCAATGGTAAAGACATACCCACTTGTGGAGTGTGAATCCTTGGAATCCGATATCCAGGTGGAATTATAATACCCCTCCAAAACTTCTGGATATTTCATATAATGCAGCCCATAACTCTGGGTAAATCTCAAGTATCGTAATACTCTAACTAACCCAGTCCAGTGATCACTGTTCGGATTGCTCGCGAACCTACTTAGTTTGTTCACTGAATAAGCTAGATCCGGTCAAGTACAATTAGAAAGATACATCAGACTCCCAATGATCCTAGCATATTCCAACTATGTCACTGGACCCCTTTGTTTTTCACTAAACAAAGGTTATCATCAAATGGGGTCTTAGCAGTTTCACTATCTAATGCATTAAGCTTCTTAAGTATGTTTTCTACATAGTGAGACTGAGATAATATTATGCCGTTCGAACTTCTTATGATCTTGATCCCAAGAATCACATCGGCTAACCCCATATCCTTCATATCAAAGTTGTCCTTCAACATGTTCTTAGTACTTGTGATCACATCTCTTGAGTTACTAAATATCAACATGTCATCGACGTAAAGATAAACAATGACAAAAGAGCTATATGCGTTCTTCACATAAACACATTTATCGCATTCATTAATACGAAAGCCATTGGTCATCATCACAGTATCAAACTTGATATGCCATTGCTTTGGTGCTTGTTTCAATCCATACAGTGATTTAACAAGTCTACACACCTTATTCTCTTGACCCGGGACTACAAACCCGTCAGGTTGTTCCATATAAATCTATTCATCTAACTCACCATTTAAAAACGTTGTTTTCAAATCCATTTGGTAAATCTCAAGATTGTGCAGTGCAGCAATCGTCAAAATCACTCTGACGGGGGTGATTCTTGTTACATGTGAGTAAGTATCGAAGAAGTCGTATCCTTCTCTTTGTTTAAAGCCTTTAGCTACTAGCCTTGCTTTATACTTATCAATTAAGCCATCAGCTCTATACTTCTTCCTTAGAACCCACTTGAATCTAAGGGGTTTAGTTCCATGAGGAAGATCCGCCAATTCCCATGTATGATTCTGCATGATAGAATCAATTTTTGAATTTATAGCTTCCTTCCACATAGGAGCATCAGGACTAGACAAGGCTTCTCAAATAGTACAGGGTTCGTTGTCTAACATGTAGATCATGAATTCCGGACAAAAGTCTTTGAAATTCTAGTTCTCTTGCTTCGCCTTAGTTCACCATCATCACCATCATGTGTTGCATCTTGAACTGTAAGCGGTTCATCTTCACGAGTTATCTTATTAGAGTTCTCGTTGCTTTCTTTGCATGGATATATGTGTTCAAAGAACACTGCATTCCTTGACTCAATGGTCGTTCCCTCAATTACATCAGGTATCTCAGACTTATGTACTAGGAACTTATATGCAGCGCTATTTTGTGCATATCTGATGAAGATACAGTCGACAGTCTTAGGTCCTATCTTCACTTCCTTAGGCTCTGGTACTCTCACCTTAGACAAGCACCCCCACACTTTGAGATGAATGTAAGCCGGAGCTTTACCTTTCCATAGTTCATATGGAGTTTTCTCTCTTCCCGTGTGAGGTAATCAATTCAAAATATAGTTAGAGGAGAGTATCGCCACCCACCCACCCCCCACATATTAGGAGGTAACCCTAAACTAATTAGGAACACGTTCATCATTTCATTCAGGGTTCGATTCTTGCGTTCAATAACGCCATTCGATTGAGGTGTATAAGGAGCAGTCGTTTGATGAATTATTCCGTATTCAGCACACAACTCTTGAAACAGAGATACATACTCTCCACCTCGATCAATACGAATTGCCTTAATTCGAGTGTTTAATTGATTTTCAACTTCATTTTAAAAGTTTTAAACGCATCAATTGCTTCATCTTTGCCTCTTAATAGGTAAACATGGCAAAATCTTGTGCAGTCATCGATAAAAGTGATAAAGTACTTCTTACCTCCTCTAGTTTGCACAAGTTTCATATCACAAATATCAGTGTGAACTAACTCTAGAGGAATCGAACTTCTTTCTACCGAATTAAAAGAAGGTCTTGCCACTTTTGCTTCAACACAAATCTCACACTTGTGTTTTGAGTCAAACTTCACATTATTTAGTAGATTCAGCTTTACCAACTTCTTAATTGATTTCATGTTAACGTGTCCAAGTCTAACATGCCATAAATCACATGACTCAACAACATACGAAGAAGCAATAACTTTATTAATAATAACTGGGCGTTTGGCCATTACATTCAACTTAAAGAGTCCCTTCTCGAGGTGACCTTTAGATAGGAACTTTCCACTCTTAGTAAGCACAAACTGACTAGACTCAAACACTAGTTTAAACCCATGCTGGATAAGCAGGGACCCAGAAACAAGATTTTTCCTAATATCAGGAACATGCATCACATCCTTCAAAGTCAACTCTAGACCGGACGTCATCTTCAATAGCACCTTTCCAACTCCATCAACTTCAGTAGTAGACGAGTTACCCATGTGGAGATTCCTTTCAGTAACAGGGGTATAATCAGAAAAAACCTCCCGATTAGAGGATACGTGACAAGTAGCTCCAGTACAATAAACCAATCTCTTAGATTATCAACAACGTTGGCTTCCATCACCACCGCACAAAGATCTAAATTGGACATACTTTCAGTGACGATGTTTGCTGCGTTCCGATTCTCCTTGCGCAGTTTTCGGCAGTCTTTCTTCATATGTCCAGGCCTGGTGCTCACTTGGCGGAAGCTGATTCTGGAAAAAACAAAAGCACAAAGGCCAAGGTAAAGGAAAGACGAATCATCATTCGTCTTGCCTTTACCTTGGCCTTGGTGCTTTCGCTTTTTTCCAGAATCAGCTCCCGCCAAGTGAGCCTTCGCCTCCATCATCGAGGTCTTTCCATACTTTACTATCGATTACCTTCCTTAACGTGCAATTTGACAACAAATTCTCCAAAGTCATTTGCTTTCGCTTATGTTTCAGATAGTTCTTGAAATCCCTCAAGCTTGGTGGTAGCTTCTCAACAATAGCCATCACTTGGAAGTTTTAACACACGTGCATACCTTCAGCGTGCATGCTTTGCAAAATCATTTGCAACTCTTGGAGTTGGCTCATCACTGTTTTTGAGTCAACCATGAAAAACTTCAAGAACCGTCCGACAATAAACTTTTTAGTGCCGACGTCATCAACCTTGTACTTATTTTCCAAGGACAACCATAGTTCTTTAGCGGTACTCTTGACCGAACTATATACCCCATACAACACATTGGCTAATCCATTCAGGATATAATGCCTACAGAGATAGTCCCCTTGTGTCCACGCATCAAGGGTGACTCTACGATTGAAACTCGTATTATTCTCACTCACAACAGGTGCATCCTCAATCAGAAATCGAGACAAGTTCAAAGTAGTTAAGTAAAAACCCATCTTTTGTTGCCAAGTTTTAAAATTATATCCATCAAAATTTTCAGGATGCGCAGCAACGGTGGCTGGTATTGCAGAGCCAAAGGGAATCAAGCCCTATACAGATCCAAAGGTATATGGTGCAGACATCGTGGGTCCTCCAGTAAATAGTCCAGATGGACCGGTACCACTTGAAGGCATGGAGGAGTTCGTCTGCATAGATCTGATCGAACTCATCATAGAGGGTGCAGTCGTGTTGGTTGAGGCGGGCAGTGTCGTGTTGTTCGATGCAGACGTGGTATCCATCAGTTCAAATTACAAATGAAAATCTGAAGCTATTGGGAATACAACAGTAAAACTTGGGATAACAACGGGGTTTAATTCAAACTACAAGAAACAACAATCAGCAAAGAACAAATAAAACAGAAAATAAGGAAAATGTCGAGGCGAGTGAACTCTTTCCTTAAGATTCTTATTGCTCCGTACTATGTGCTCACGGTTTGATAGCAATGAATCTCCCAAGATATAACGACGAACGGAGCTGGACGGAGCAGATGATGCAGGTAACCTGGCCAACGAGAATTGGGCAGACAACTGAGAAAAACTCTAATTGCAAAACTATATGATGCGTGAGGCAGGTAGGGAGTATGTGAGATGCTTATGTTGATGATTTTCAGATGTCTCACTTACACTGTAGAAGGGGGGTATTTATAGTTGAGAGAGGATGTTTAATTAAGGAAGGAAAATCGTAAGAATTAGGATTTCTGATAAAAATCAGACTCTTAATCTTTCTCTGCAAGAAAGACTAGAAGATTTTGGAACAGGTCCAAAGCGTAAGCCCAGACCCAACTAGAACTATATGAATCACAAACAACAAACCACAAACCACGTGGCGCAAAAAATGCAAAATAGGTCGCGAGTCGCGAGCCATGAGCCGAGCCGTGCCGGGCGGGCGGGCAGGCGGGTGGTGGCATGTGTGTGGGGATTCCGAACCCCACTCAACTTGTAAGCAATGCCCATTTTACTTCATTTAATAAAGCCATCTATAAATGGGACTCCTTCCAATGTGGGACTCTCCATATGCCAAATGAAAATCCCACTACCTCTTCAACTTCCAAATCCACTTATTAAATGTCCAACTTTGAACATTGATTACTCACTCATCCCATCATGGATTTTTGAAAGTGAATATACCACGTTCATCTACTCGCAACGTAGATTAATAATATGAATCTCGTTTTCAGAAATAACGAACTTTCCATACTTGGATTATTGGACCAAAGTTACCAAAAATAACGCCCCAATTGTCCAAATCCCCAACAAGTTCAACATTGAGCCGCGTGCTCCGAAATGGTATTGTTCTCATAAGATGGATTACTTGAAAAACAAAGTCCTTTCGCGAGAGAAAGGCGTGCGATAAAGGTGTATATATATATATATATATATATATATATATATATGTGTGTGTGTGTGTGTGTGTGTGTGTGTGTGTGTGTGTGTGTGTGTCTATGTCATTATATGCGAACCTGCGAACTAGTGCTTTTATTATACAATCACAGTGCTTTATAAGTATTTTCAGTTATATACACCAGTAATGCTTTTATTATACAATCGTAATTCTTATAATTAAATAAGGAAATACACAAAAAATCTGATCCATCCATTTAATTAGATCTAAGGCCCATAATTGACCCTAGGTTCACATATAGGAACATGGTTCTCATTTGAACCTAATCCTATGTGTGTGTAATCCTATGTGTCTGTGTGTGTATATATATATATATATATATATATATATATATATATATATATATAGAGAGAGAGAGAGAGAGAGAGAGAGAGAGAGGGTGGGGGTTCCAATGAGAACCCTCTCTTATTTCAAAGACCCAAAAAAACTTGAGCTGTGCCCTGGGCCAGGGGCACCCCTTGGCTCTGCCCCTGCTTAAAAGGATTCAAGTTGGAATGAAAAAAAGGTTGCAGATCAATCAAATATTCACAATCGAGCTAGAACCTCTTAACCACTTCAAGCTCATTCATTCTCAACAGGACCAGAAGGTATCAAGCATATTGTGCTACAGTTTGTTAAGCAATTCTAACCAAGAGCGACTAAAGTTGTTTTAATTATAAGCTTTTATTCACCTGGTCAAAATTATTTTAATAAATATAAGCAAGTCTTACGTAGCAAACATTATGTTATTTAATTTTCAAAAATTTTGAACGCATAGAGGTTTATCACCCTCTTCTAAATCTTTACTTATCTCGAGAACCAAGAATCTCAGAATGATAAGATATTGAAGTACACATTCCAAACTAAAGTTGCTCAAAATTACTACATAACATACTGATACGACACTAAATATTCATGTAAGCTACATGCCGGTTTTTATGGTAAGAGACCTCATTTCCCGGAAGGAGCATTCTTTCTAAGAGTTGGGTGAGTTGTTTTATAGAGTAGCGACCTGGAATATGGGAGTGGCAAGCTCTCATATAGGGTATCGACCTCTTATGGTTTTACCAGCTCGGTGTTGAGTGGTAGCTCGGCCCTGGGTGTTGGGCTTTATGATTGTTGGGCCCAAACGGGCTACTATGGATGGTATTGTGGGGTCCCGGAGGACTATATTAAAAGAATCACAGGGCCAGGCCTATTCTGGTAATTTAGCGAGAGATCTATTATTTATGGGAACTTAGCATACAGGAGAAATTCTAATTCTAAGTCGGTTGCGGTATTTATGGAATTATAGTGGGAGAAGGTAATCCTAGCTTGGGGAGTACATCTCTTGTCTATATAAAGAGGATTCAGGCCTCACTTTTATTCTAAGTTGATTATTACATTTTGAGCTCTCGAAATATCTCTCGCACTCTCTATCTTAAGCATCGGAGGACCTTCGCTGGGCCGTCCATCGCCTTGGCTGAGGTGTTATTTTGCAGGATTAATTAGGACGCCAGGAGGCTCTTGGAGATCAATCAGGTAACTGCGACATAATTTGAAGCCATTTAGGTGGCTGATCTCTTATTTGAGGTTAGTACCCCATATTCTTGGTGACCCAATCTTTTTGGTCGCATCAAGTGGCGCCGTCTATGAGAAAGAGGGACAACGAGTCCTTGAGTGAAATGCATGAGAAAATTCACAAACACAATATGAAAGAAAGAAACATGCCCCACAGGGTCTTGGATTTTGGTCCTGGATCAAGAAAATCAAAGAAAAAGAACAAAGAAATCGATAAAGGAGAGCAAACGAAAGAAGGACTAGCACCTTCCCCAGGAGGACCAATGATTCAGAATCTAGCTGTCACACCTCCACCCTCGCCAGAGAAACAGAAAGAGAAGGAACATGAAGGAGAGCAACAGGAGAAAACTTCGGAAGTTATAGCGCAAAAAACTGTCTACATAGGGACAAAATAGTGGAGGGAGTTGCCTAAAGACAAGCCTTGTCAAGTCAATAAAGGATTCTTGGAATGGCTTATGAAATTTGTACCTCTGGAAAAACAAGGAGATCTAAACAAGCATCTAAGAGGCGAGCTGGGTAAGGTAGGGGAGAAAGCTGATAAATCAGATAATAGGCACGCGGAAAAATCAGTAACAGAAAAACAAAAACAAAGTGGAGGATCTCCATCGTGGAGACCATCTCGCGAGCGAAGGGGGAGCTCGAGCAAGCAAAGATATGCAGATTCCTCCAGCTCCACCTTGTCTTCAGAGTCCCGTACTCAAAAGTATAAATATAATAAAGGAAAAAAGTTGAGATTAGGGCAAATATACTATAAACATCGAGGTCGGCATATAATGCAATATTAGGGTGACCTGTTCTTAATGCGTTTTAGGCGGTAACATCTACATATCATATGAGTATAAAGTATCCTGTGGGAGATAAGGTAGAGGAGGTCGTATCTGAGCAGTAGGTCGCTAGGTCATGTTATCAGATGGCAGTTAGAAAAGGCTTGAGTGACAACAAATGAGAAAGGAGGGAGATGTGCAGGAAGGTGTGCTTAGTGCAAAGAAGATGAAAGAACAAGAGAACTCTGTTTGTCCGCACGAAGAATTGATGGAGATTTCGTTGGAAGAAGGTCGCCCAGAATATACTACGAGAATAGGAACTCTAATGACAGAAACATTAAAGGAAGAGTTGATAAAATTACTGAGGGAATTCCGAGACATTTTTTCCTTTGGGGATAGAGAACTGATAGGGGTATCCCTAGAGGTTGCGCACATCACATGAATGCAGATCCGGAGGCGAGGTCGGTCAAACAGAAAAGAAGGCGTTTTGGGGCTGAACTAGATAAGATAATTGAAGAAGAGGTGTAAAAGCTGTTAAAGGCAGACCACATTCGGGAAATCCAATTCCCAGAATACTTATCCAATGTTGTAATGGTACCTAAACCAGAGCAGAAGTGGAGGATGTGTGTGGATTTTCGAGACCTAAATAAGGCATGCCCGAAAGATCATTATCCACTTCCACGAACTGATCAACTGGTGGATTCAACCTCGGGGTGCGAGCTGTTGAGTATGATGGATGCTTCACAAGGAGATCATCAAATACCATTGGTGAAGGAGGATCAACCTAAGGGGCGACTTATCAGAGACTAGTAGACAGGATGTTTAAGGACTTGTTGGGGTCCACCATGGAGGTGTATGTCGATGATATATTGGTAAAGAGCAGGAAAGCAGAATCTCACGTGGAGGACTTAAGAAAAACCTTTGTTATACTCAGACAATACGGAATGAAGCTCAATCCAAAGAAATGTGCATTCGGCGTGCGATCTGGGAAATTTCTGGGATATATGGTAACGGAGAGAGGTATCGAGGTTAACCCCAAAAGGGTGCGGGCTGTTTTGGAGATGCCACATCCTCGAACGTTGCACGAAGTACAAGTTCTAACAAGTCGAATTGCGGGTCTTAACCATTTTATTTCCAAGTCGGCAAAGAAAGATGTACCCTTTTTCCGGGCACTTAGGAAAGGATCCAAGTTCGAATGGACCAAGGAGGCAGCAGAAGCGTTTGATAATCTACTTAGTGGAGATACCACTGTTAACTAAGCGAATGTCGGGGTAAGACCTGATCTTATATATATCAGTTGGGGAGGTCGCAGTGAGCTCGGTGCTCATCAGGGAAGACGCAGGTACGCAAAAACCTATTTACTATATTAGCAGGGTGCTAAGGGGTGCCGAGCTGAATTATTATGAGTTCGAGAAAGGAGGTTTTGCGCTAATCTATACGACAAGTAAGTTGCGACCATATTTTCTAAGCCACAAGGTGAAGGTACGTACTAACCTGGCCCTCAAGCAAGTTCTGAGTAATCCGAATGTGTCCGGAAGGCTGGTGAAGTGGGCGGTGGAATTGAGCAAATATGACGTGGTATACGAACCTCGGACGACCATCAAAGCACAAGTATTGACAGATTTCTTGCAAGAGATGGTGTATCCATCTGCCAGATGGCGAGACATAGGCATGGCTATTATATACTGATGGATCGACCATGGTATCAGGAGCTGGATTGGGGATTGTTTTAACTAGCCCGGAAGGAGAGAATTTGGAGTTTACAATCAAACTAGAATACAAGACATCTAATAATGAGGCATAATATGAGGCGGTATTACAAGGTGTTAAAATGGCAAGCGACATGGGAGCAAGGAAAGTGAAAGCGTATACAGACTCCCAACTGGTAGCCCGTCAGTTCGATGGGTCTTTTGAGGCAAAAGAGGAACGTATGGCGGTGTATTTAAAAAATTTACGAGAAGAGAGCATTTACCGCGAGCTGATAATACTCGAGCTGATCAGCTCGCTCGGATGGCGGGTGCGCTAGGAACTTGTGACACCAGGAAAATCACATTGATGGAGCTAAGTCATAGTAATGTGGATAAAGGAAAAGAGTTGATGGAGATAGAAATAAAAGAGGATTGGCGTATGCAAATATGGGAGGTCCTCGTTAAGGCAAAAGAGGGCGAGGTACAGTTGTCAACAAAAGAAGCAAGAACACGGCTCGTTTTTGTGTTCTAAATGAAGACTTATACAAAAGGTCGCATTTTGGACCCTTTTTAAGATGTTTGGCCAAAGAGAAAAGATTGGAGGTGTTGAGAGAAATACATGAAGGATATTGTGGTGATTATGCAAAAAGTAGAGCGCTGGTTGGGATAATGTTGCGGGCTGGCTTCTTTTGGCCAGGAATGAAAGGTATGGCGAGCGACCTGGTTAGAACTTATAAAAAATGTCAGATGCACGCACCGGTCATTCATATACCAGCTGAAGACATGATGGTTATGAGCTCGCCTTGTCCCTTTGAACAATGGGGAATCGATATCGTGGGGCCTTTTCCAAAAGCACGAGGCAATAAAAAAAATTTGGTGGTTGCGATTGATTATTTTACGAAGTGGGTGGAAGCGGAGGCGGTCACGAGTAGGCGAGCAGGACATGATGGGTTTTATTTTTAACAATATTTTTGTAGGTTTGGTGTTCCACGGGTGTTGTTTTCTGATAATGGAACCCAATTCAACGGGCATAAAATCCAAGATTGGTGCAAAGAAATGGGGATGAAGCAACATTTTGCTTCTGTGGTGCATCCCCAGGCTAATGGAAATGTACTAACTGCATTATTGTGCAGGGAATTAAGCTGCGGTTGGAAAAAGTGGGAGGACTTTGGCACGAAAAGCTCGCGTCAGTCTTATGGGCTTATCAACAACTCTCCGAACCTCTACAGGGGAATCACCTTTTATTTTGGTATATGGTATGGAAGCTGTCATTCCGACTGAAATAGTGGGG